>JAJEKB010018034.1:0-21908 GCA_022393335.1 Macrotrachela quadricornifera
TTTTTTTTTGTTTGTTTTCATTTACCTCCACCAATAATTAAAGCATTAACTTTATCTAAAAGATTTTCAATTAATTGAATTTTATCTGAGACTTTTGCTCCACCTTAAAATAGAAAAAAATAAATAAATAAAAATAATTTTTTTTTCTCTTTTTTAAAAACAAACCAAGAATGGCAAGAAAAGGTCGCTCAGGTTTTTCAAGTACTCGACCAAAATAATCTAATTCTTTTTTCATTAAATATCCAGCTGCACGTTGATCAAGTTTAACACCAACAATTGAACTATGAGCACGATGTGCTGCACCGAATGCATCATTAATATCTAATTTAAATAAAATTTTCTTCATATAAAATATTTATAAAATTTAATAAACTTACAAACATCACCAAGTTTTGATAAACTAGCTCGAAATTTATCTACAGCATCTTTGTCAGCTTTTGTTTTATTTCCTTGTTTATCTTTAACTGAACCTTCTTCTTCAAGATGAAATCGAAGATTTTCAAGTAATATAACTTGTCCATTATCAGCTTGATTAACTGCTTGTTCAACTTCATCACCAACACAATCATTTAAAAATTTAACATCTTTACCAAGTAATTTTTTTAATTCTTCAGCAACTGGTTTTAAACTTTCTTTTTCAACACGTTTACCATCAGGTCGACCCAAATGAGACATAAGAATAACTGATTTTGCACCCTTTTCAAGAGCATATTTTATTGTTGGTAATGCACCTTCAATACGTTGTTTATCTTTTACTTGACCATTTTCTAATGGTACATTGAAATCAACGCGCATCAAAACACGTTTACCTTTAAGATCAAGATCTTCAATACTTAATTTATTACTAATACTAGCTTTGGTATTAGAGGATGCCATTTTTCAACTGTCGGTTGGGTACAAATTATAGAAAAAGAGAAAGAAATAGTAGACGTGATATATTATAAGCTTTTTTTTTCTTTCAGTCCAAAGTATTATTAGTAGGTCAAAAGAAAATATGGATGAATAGAACAGTAATGCAAACAGAACGAATAAAAAAAAAACTAAAGAGGCTAATGTCATTGTTACAAACATGGTAATGGCAACATTAACTATATCTGTATCTTGAAATAAATTTTAATAATAAAATTTAAAAAAAAAATTATAATTGAAATAATTTTTTATAATTTATTTAGTATTTTCCTGGATAAAATATGGCCTCTGCCGACGTCCATCAAAATTCACCATTAGGTTTCTCTGTACAAACACCTAGGTAAATATTATTTTTTAATAAATTTCTTTTCGTTTATTTTGTTTAAAATCATTTCTTTCAGATTTCAAACTCTTGGTTTACATCCAGAATTATTAACACGTATTCAATTTCAAAATTCACCGAATGTTGCTCCAGGTTCTTATGATCTATTACAATATGGTGATTTTAGTAAAAAAAATGTTCAAAAACGTATGGAAGGACCTAATTGGCAACAAGGATTATATACTGAACAAATGGCAAAAATTCCTCTTTCAACATTTAAAGAAACGTATGAAAAACGAAAAGAAAATGAACGATATGTTGGTCCAGGTAGTTATTCTATTGATGATTTCTTAACAGAAGCTGATAAAAGACCACGTTGTATACGAGGTGCACTTGATCAATTAACACCTCGTTTTCCAAAAGATTTACCAGTATGAAGAATTTCGTATTTTTTTATAAAATTTCTATTATCTTATCCATTTCTTTTTTAAAAATAGGATAGAGCACCACCACCTGGTGCATATGGTATTGCAGATGAAAAATTTGTTGAAAAACGTTGGCAACAAGGTAGTAATGTTCCATCATTAGAATGGAATCAAGGACCAAGAACATTACCACTTGAAGTATAATAAAAATTTTTATTTTCTTTTTTTCATGAATATTTTGTTTATTTTAGGGCTCAAAAATAGGTCCAGGAACATATAATCTAAAGAGTTCACTTGATGAATTAATAAATAAACGTGTTAGTGAAAAAGGTCCTTATCAATTATTTACAATAAGTCGTTCAGCACCAATATCAACAGGTCATTATGCTGTATTAGATAAATGGGATTTATCACCGAATTTTCCATCAAAAGATTATCCAGATTCAATATCATTTACACGTGAATTAGAAAAAAATAAAAAATCTGGAACATTTAGTAAATTAAATCGTTTTCAAAAACAACCAACTGATCGAATAGCTATTGAATATCCTGGTAAAAATTTTGAAAAATAAAATAAAATAAAATAAAATAAAATCAATATTAATCTATTATAATTAAAGGTCTTGAACCAAAAAATCTTTATATACCTGGACCAGGTACATATGCAATTACTCGTCCATGGGAACAAAATGATTTTCATCAAAAAAAAGTTCCATTTAATACAACAGCATCAAGAAATGATAAACGTTCATTTATTCATACAGGTGCTCATCATGTATGTTAATAATCTATTTTATTTAATTATTATTTTAAAAAAACCTTTTTTTTTAAATATTTAGTCAGTAGGTGTTGGTCGATATAATCTTTTATCACCAGTTCGAGATGAAACAATAGCTGATAAACGAAAAAAACCCAAAAGACGAAATATTGGATTTTCTTCAACTACATCACGTTTTGCATCAAATAGTGGAGAATTATTATTAACGTGAGTTTTATCTTTGAAAATTATTATGAAATATCTATTTTTATATGTATTTTAGAGAACGTTTACAACCACAAAATCTTCGTAGTGAACAACGAACACAATTGTATCTTACCGGTCATGTATCGTCATAATTCCATTATGTAATTGTATAAACCTTCGACTAAGAATTATATTTTTTACATGAATTTTTTTTCCTTATATTTTTTTATATTTGAATAAAAGAAAAATCTCCTTTTGAATTCTAATTTTTTTTATAATTTTTTATTAGATAAATAATATTGATAATGTATTCTACCAATCAAGCAAAACCCAATGATCTTTTGTACGTTCAATAATATTTTATTTTAATATAATTTAAAGAATTTTCTTTTTTAATTAGCAATTTTCAAGGTATCCGAAAACGTGTTATGATTGCTCCAGATTATTCTTTAAACGATGAACGATTAAATAAAAAAATAATTAATGATGATTTAAAAAATATTGATAATGAATATAATGAATTAGATTTAACAGGTGAACAATTTGAATCTTATGTTCGACCATCTATAGAACAATCACAATGGATATCTAATCGAAAATACGAACGAAATGAAATAAATCGTCTTGGAGATATAATTGATTTTTATGAACATAAACCTGAATTAACTGAGTTTGAAAAACGTGTTTATAAACGTATGACACGTCAAGATCAATCAGTACAAACAGATCAAGAATTTGAAGATATTTCAAAATTAAATAAAAAATCTAATCGTATACCAATAATACGTCTTCCACCACCATTAGCAATGGAACGTGTTGAAGAATTTTTAACTAATAATCATTGGCGTTTAGTTGATTTATTTCGTACACTTGATCGAAATAAATCATGGAATGTTGTTAAAGAAGATTTTATGCATTTAATTGAAAAAGTAAAAAAAACAAAAACAAAAAGATAGATTTTTATTTATTAATATTCATAGGAACAACTTAATATAACTGATGCACAAGCTGAAGAACTTATTACATGTTTTTGTCGAGATGCTCATGTACCATTAGATTATAAAAAATTTGCTCGTGGAAGATCTTTATATAAAAAAACTTTACGAGGTAAAAGTCAAAAGAAATGCTACATACTTTTCATTTCTATTCAAATTAAAATAGATAATTTGAATAAAACTCCAAGTTCAATGGATACACAACTTGAATCAGATGCATCAACAACACCATCTTCACATCATTTACAATTACCACCAAATAATTTATCACAAAATTATCCAGTACGTGATTCAGCTTCATCATATAGTCGATCAACAATATCATCATTAGCAAAATATAAAGTATATTTTTATTTCATGTTTTTTTTAATATTTATTTATTTTAGAGAGCATCTGTATCAACATTAGGAACTGATAGTAAATTAAGTACATATTAATGAAAATTTATTTTTGTATAAATAAAATAATATTCATGTATGACATGTTTTGTGCAGATGAAAAAATTGGAATTTTTATATATGAAACAAAGAGGCATGTAATTCAAATTGTCAAAAAATTATTGGTTTATCATTTCGTATAATTTGTGCTATATCAACTATTTTTCGAAATCTTAAATTTTCATGGACAAAAACGAATGAATATTTTTAAAGTCTATTAAAATTGACAGTTGATGGTTGCTCAAGTGATTGTAGAACATTGAAAAAAAAATGAAACATTGCATTATGTATACCTTTTAGAATCCTTCAAATGAAATAGGATTAAAGAAAAATAAGAAATAGAATTTATTGAATAGATAAAGGCAATTTTCATCAATCAAGATATATAAGAATTAATTCTAAAGTAATCATGTAATAATAAATAAATTTGTTGTGAATGAATGATAAAGAAATTCCTAAAACGGTATATTTATACATAATATCGTGATGAATCTAAATGGAAAGAAACGATTATAAGCAAAAAAAACATCTTATAAATTCATTAGAAGTGGAAAAAAGTCAAAAAACATTTCTTGGCAAATAGGAAAGTAACAATTGAAATTCGCCATTTGAGGGTAAGTAAGAATGTTTTTCCAGGCGGGTAACGCTATGATTTCAAATAGAAATAATAACAAATTTTATACCAATTTAAGGTGTATTAAGAATGGGATTTATTGGTACTAAATAGTAAATGTTATCAAAACCTTTTAGTGTTAAAGTTAAGAAATTGCGAGAAATTTTCTGCCTTTTTTAGCATAGAAAAATCGAGGCGTCAGTGATTTAAAAGTAAAATAAAATTTTTTATTTTGATATTTTTACATAGTTTGATAGTGCTCGTCGAGCTCTACAAAACTGCATATATTAAAAATTTGTAAGCAAATTTTCTTCATTTGACAGAAAAAAAAATCGATTTTTCAATACAAGTAGCTTTTTTCATTATTTTCACTAATAGAGATGTTTCAAAGTATAATCATCAGATACAGCGTAAAAAAATGCGTCTCGTAGTTACATTTCAAAATGTCTGTGTTAGTGAAAATAATGAAAAAAGCTACTTGTATTGAAAAATCGAGTATTTTTCTGTCAAATGAAGAAAATAATTTTTAGCATTTTCCAAGTGATTTTTTTATCTAAGAAAATTTGCTTAAAAATTTTTAATATACGTAGTTTTGTAGAGCTCGGCGAGCACTATCAAACTACTTAAAAATATCAAAATAAAAATTTTTATTTTACTTTTAAATTACTGACGCCTCGATTTTTCTATACCAATAAATCCCATTCTTAACACACCTTAAATTGGTATAAAATTTGTTATTATACCTATTTGAAACCAAAGCGTTACCCACCCTGTATATCCATATTCAATAAATATTGCATATTTATTCAAATAAAATCGTATATTAAATTTCAATCAACAGACGTCCTTTTATTATTAATATCTATTTTGAAAATACATGATTTTTAAAGATTAATTTGATAAGAATGTTACTTTCTATTAAAGAATTGTCCGTCTGATAATTCTTCTTTGATGATACTTAATTATATGCACTGCATTAATAATAGAATATAATTAAATGAAAACTTTGTAGTTTTTCATACACGATTTGATGATATTAATTATAATCTTCAGTTAAAATTAAATTTAGGTAATACTATTAATTATAGTATTTTGAATGAATGGATGAATAAGAATAACGATCACTTATTTACCGGCTTTTTTTTAATATATATCAATGCAAATTTTAATAGATCTATGTGATATTAACATGTACATGTGGATTTTATTTTATGATATGTTATTATGTTTTGGGTAGTATATATTTATTGAATTTCTAGGTTTATATATCATCATTTGATTTAGTATATAAATTTTTTTATATTTTTGTTTTTTTTTATTTATATAATTATGTTTGATATGCACGTAAACATTGACAATTATAATTATAAAAAGAAAAGTATGTTTTTAATATACGAGAAATATTATGCTTATTAGGATTTGACTGTTTTTTTTTCTCAACATACGTTTGCGTGACAAAGCAAAAAAGAAAGTGACATGTACCACAACTTGTTTAAGAACGTTTGGTATGCTCGCATTTCTACAACATTCTCGAAAGAATAGTTGATTTTATTATTTTATTGTCAATCAAAGAGAAACAATTTAATTTTTTTTTTTGTTATTTAAAAAATATATCGATTGAAAGAATGTGCATACACTAAAGGAAAGACTTTGATAAAGAAAAAAGAAAGTTTTATGTCTTAGAATTTTTTTTCTTCTTAAGATATATTAAGAGGACGAAAGAGAAAATAAGAAATAGATGATTTCTGTTGCCACAATATTATTTAGCAAAAATACTTATTTAATAATCACTAGGCAACATTGTTTTATGTTTGTGTTTTTTTACTAGCAGCTTCAAGATCTCTTTAGTGCTCATATATATATTAACCAAATGATTTCGCCTGCTGAGTGTGTATTAATATTATACTTTAAAAAAAAGTGAGAAAAATACCTTTCAAGTTTATTTCAGAGTATATAAATTGACATTTCTTTTTATTACAAACAAGATCAAATGGGTAGTTGGATCGGTCATATTGCACCTGGTATGTTTATAAGAAAAAGAGTGAAAATTTTTAATTTAATTTATTTAGGTATATTCTTTGTTATTTTTGCATTATGGTGGCATATTAATAATTGTACACGTTATTTCAAATCACTGATAAATGAAAATGAAAATGAAAACATAATAAAACAAAAACAAATTAAATTTCAAGGATCAACAACTTATCCTTGTTTTTGTGTACCTAGTAAAATTTTTCGTCGTTTACCTATTGAAAGTATTGTTAAAATTCTTATAACATCCATTCATTTTGCAATTGAAATTCATGATGGCTATGATTCGTCTCCAAGACCGCATATTAATGATGAAAATGCTCATCATACAGCTATGCTTTTTGGTTTTTTTCTTGGTTCATGGATTGAAATATTAGTTCATTATAAAGTTCCATTACCAAAGCGTATTACTCAAGTTATGGGTTTTTTAGCATTTGCTATTGAAGGTCTTATGATGGTATTTCATTTACATGCCCGAAGTATGGTAGATGGTCATATACATCAATTACTTGGTTTAACTATAATTTGTTCAATGATTGGTGCCATAGGAGAATGTTTTAATCCAAATAATTTTTGGTTTATTATAGTACGAAGTTTTTTTGCATTAACACAAGGTACATGGTTTATTCAAGCAGCATATGTTTTATGGCCAAAAACAACTAATCCATATTTTCTCTGGGATCCTGAATCACATAGATCAGTTTCATTATTAACAATGTGTTATGCTTATCATTTAGCTGGTAATGCATTTATACTTATTATTTTATATTTATTAGTTTATATGTTTGTATCACCTATAATTAAATTAAATCATAATCAAATAGAAAATAATGAATCAATTGATGAATATAAATTAATTATTAATGTTAATGATGAAGACAATGGACTTTAAATAAAACAAAATTTAGTCTATAGTCATGTAGTCATAAAAGTAGAAAAGAATTCTACTTTTGTTTTTATATAGATCTTTTTTTCTTTCCTATAATAATCTCACATCTTAAACTCTATGCCATTTTGCAAATGCAACCTTTCACAATGCTTTCATTTTTTTTTTCAATAAAATTAGTTTTAAAATTACAAATTTCTCTATTTTTAATTTGAATTTACATTTTTTTAAAGCTGATGATTAGTGTAAGGATTCAAGCTAATTTTCTTGACTTTATATTAAAGTTTAATGATAGTTTATTAACATTTTTACTAATTTAACAACGTATCTTCATGAAATAGATGATGGAGAATTGAAATCATCAATTAAAGTTTAAAAAAAAAAGATTTTCTATACTTTTGACTTAACTTGTTGACATACGATCAATGTGTAAAATCTATTTGGTTAAACGCTAAAAACAACATTTACAAACTTATTAAAATTCATCACATATATTTTTTCATCCATTTGTATTTCTTACTGTTTACCTTGAAGATTCTATCGAGCTTTATTTTTGTTATTACTTTTTACATCAATATTATTTTCTTAATTATGAAATATTGGTTAATAGTGATGGTTGATGACGAGAAAAAAAACTACGTAAAGTTAGTTTAATATTTAAAAACATACAATGAATAGCAACGAACTTTTTGTACTTTATTCGTTAGCTGTAGATTATAAACGACAATTCAAGTAAAGAAATAATGAAATGTAAAGTTTATTTTCAAAGGACATTCAGAATTTCTATTGATTCAATTATTAATATAAACAACAAAATACGTCATTAAAATGTAAGTATTTACTTATTTGATTTTATATAGAAGATGTCGCTAGATGTCGATTAATATTATTATCAAAATGATATTATTGTTATTCACCGTTATATTTTGCTTGTAAGTCATGTATAAATTAACTATGAAATTTAGAGAAAAGTTTAATCTTCTGTAGGGGTATTAACTTACCACAAACGAAGAAATATGATGATTCAGTCACGTATGATATTCATGCTTAGTGACAACTGCCCTACCGTCGTGCCAAACGGTTTAAAGGGACGAGTCTGACCTATTCGTTTGTTGGTTTTATAAAATAAAAATAAAAATTTAAATAATATTATATTTTAACTAGATTATTTGAAGCAGATTTTATTGATAAATGTGATTATTAATCATTGTACTTCATAGTTTAATTCAAATCTTTTTTCCAGTATTTCTTAAGTAAAAATGACTATTGATCTTCAGTTATGCTTACACAAAGAACGTTCAATGACTTAATATGTTTTGTTTCATATTATCTCATGGTATTGAATTTAATGTTTATAAAACTTATAAATCATTGATCATCAAATTTATTAATCGGACAGAAATGAACTGGTTTTTTTGTTGATTAATTGTTAGGACATCGAAAAAATGAGGCAATAACCAGTTTGCGTGTCATTACGTATCATACAATACGTTTTGATCAGTGCACTGCAATTTCGTAGTGATATATGAATCCTTTTGAATTCAAATCTGACATTTATGCACTTTAATCGATACAGAAAATAAGCATGTTCATAATATCAAAGAAAAATGACGCAATTAAAAAAAAAAGTCTTTACGTTTTAGATTATTAAAATTTCCACGTCACATCTTCTATTTTTATTTTATAAAACGTATTTATGGATTAAAAGATTAGATTAAATTAAAGTTTGCATGTTAATTGTGTGAAACCTCGATTCAGATAAAATCTTTACACACTCCAATCATTTCACCAATAATAAATACCCATCAATGTATATTATAATCATTATGACATCGTATACACATATTCATACACGTGCAACAAAATCGAAAAGAAAGAAAGAAAGAAAAAACTGTAAATCTTACTAAAGCATATTCGCTATGAAAAAAAAAATTATTTCTACATTTATTTTAATACATTTCATCAATAAAAAAACGATTATTTCAAGAGCTAGTAATTTAATATCACATTTAATAATATTATTATTATCTAGAATCTTGTTGGCTCTAAGGAATAATGTAAAAGAAAATTCAATGAAATTAATATAGTATACATGAAGAAATAAAAAATAATAAAACTCACGCAAAATTCTTCCTGCATTTTATCCTTTTAACTAAAACAAAACAATCCTAGATTTCATGCGTTGTACATCTATTTTACTTTCTTTTTTTTTAAACATGCAAACTAATATTATAATTTAACGACATTCATATACAAATGCAATGAAGCGTAAAGTAACGATGAAAACAGTAACATTTATATAAAGATATTTATAGGATACACGTATATCCAGATATTGTATACTATGATACGTTCATCAAAGCAACCATCTTTTATTTGGCTTTGGTGGCGTAGAAAATTATTTTATGTTCGAAGAATACCTTTTACATGGATTTTAATTTTATTTATTTGTATTCTAAGTTTTATTATAATTATATTCAAAATATTTTCTTCGGGACATGTACAACATTTCATTGAACACGATGTACAATGGAATAGTATTAATGAAACATTAAAAGTAAAAGAAAAGGTTAATATTTTATTAATTTTTAATTGAACATATATATGTATATATATATTAGAACTCTATTTTAGGTATTTGATAAAGATTTTTTATTAAATCAATTTAAAATAATAAAAAATGGAACAGAAAAAATATCTTCAACAAAACCAATTCTTATTCTTCTTTATACAACAATTTTTCTTAGCAAAAAATATTGTACTTCAACAGCTGATCGTATATTTGGTCAATCATGTCCATCAAAAGATCGATGTCAATGGACATGTAATCCTCGAAGACTTGATCAAGCTGATGCAATTATTTTTCATGCTTATGATATACAATATTATCATGCTAAAGTACCAAAGCGTACAGAAACTAAACCAAATTCTATATGGATTTTATGGTCAGATGAACCACCATCAATGGTTGATTATAATTTATTTAATTCTTATCAATTTAATTGGACAATAAGTTATAAATTAAATAGTGAAGTATCAATTGGATCATATGGATTATTAAGTAAACGAAATTCATTATGGTCTGATACAGATTATAATAACTGGGTAAAAAAACAATTTTATCATAGATTAAATGGTGCAGTTTGGTTTGTATCAAATTGTGATGCAAAGAAACGTTTAGAATATTATTATGAATTACGGCGTCAAAAAAACCTAATAATTGAAGGTTATGGTCGTTGTGTTGATTATTATCCAATACATTTTTGTAAAGTTGGTAGTCAATGTGAATATGATTATATGTTAAAATATAAATTTTATTTAAGTTTTGAATCTACAACATGTCGAGATTATATAACAGAAAAATTTTTTAAATCATTTTATTATGGTCTTATTCCAATTGTTTATGGACCAGAACGAAAAGATTATAATCATTTAGCACCACCTAATTCATTTATACATATTAATGATTTTAATAATGATATGAATAAACTTGTTAATTATTTAGAAGATATTTATTCAAATTATACATTATATTCAATGTATCATGAATGGAGAAAAAAATATGAAGTTATTATTAATGGAAAATCTTTAGAAAGAATTCGAATGTGTGAATTATGTGAACGTTTAAATAAAATCAATCAAGATGATATAACTTATTATAAAAATATTGATGAATTTTTTCATGAAAAATGTTAATTAATAGTTTAGCTTTTCTTTTTTTTTTGCTTTGATGAAATAAATTATGATTTTAATATTTATTTAATAGGAAAAGAAAAAAACATAATTTGAATATATATTAACAAGTAGATGAAATAAGATCAGTTTCAATCATTTCATCAAGAAGAATTTCATCAAGTGAAATTAAACCATCATATATTGGTTCAATATCATCTAATGATGATTTTTCTAATAATTGGGATGTTTGTTCATGTGATTCATCATTATTATAAACATCATCTGATTTATATGTTAGTATTGTTGGAGAATGATGACGATGTTCTTCTAATTGTGATATTGAACGATGAGTTATACCAGCTGTTTCTGGCCAATATATTTGTGCCATATGAATTTTATTGTAAAGACATAAACTAACTGCTCGAGCAACACGTCCTTGAAATACTTTACTGAAATTTAAAAAAAAAATTATAATTAAGAATTATATAAAATAATCTTACTTATCATTCATGATAATACGATAATTACTATCATCTTCATCCTCATCTACAGTTGGATTTTCTTCTTCTTCTTCATTTTCATCATCTGAGACGACTAAACGTTCGAATTCAAATGATTGTTCATCTAAATATTAGAAATTATTATTTTAAAATTTCTTTCACAACAACAATATCAAATAGAAATTTTTATGTCAAATTAGTTTAACATGTTACACTTATTTTATTAGATAGTTTTTTGTTAGAATTCGGTTAATTAGTTATCGAAAAAAGACAGAAGATCAAATGATTGTTTTCATTTTTATTCTGATCTTTTTTGTTTCCATTATATAAGCACGGGATAAGATGAACTCAGTGGCGAACAGTAAATTGAGATTAAACACTATTGTTGGGACTATCAAAAAGTGTGATTTTTTCTTAGGGAAGATAATAGAACAGAATAGAAAATTCCAGGTCTTCCAATGTACCGAGAACCTTATTCATTCTGTGTTTTTTATAGAAATTTTCAGCATCATAACTTATTAACAAAAATGTCATCGCTAAATACCAAATGACACTGAAAGGCAAATATCTAGGGAATAACTGTCTGGAATAAATCATTTTCTATCACTATTATCAAGACTAACTAGTTTTATTGCTTGAATAAATAGAACTATCATCTCAATTAATTACTTAATAATACAATTTTATTCTTACCTATAATACTAATATTTTTCATTGAACAACTATTTAATTGTTCCATCAATCCATTTAATGTTTGTTCTTGCTATATAGATATATAAATATTAAGTAAAATTTAATCAATATTTATCATATCTTACCATTGATATAACTAATTTTAATTGTTGATTATCTAATATTACATTATTTAAATTTTTATATGTTAATATAGATATATGAGGTTTAGCCAATTTTAATAAAGCCATAATTTTTGGTTGTCTTTTTTTCGAATATGGATCACGATGAACTTCAATTAACTAAAATTTTATTTATTTTTTTTTATTTAAAATATTTGTTTTTAAAAATTATATACTTTTGGTACAAATACTAAACATAAAGTTGCTGTTGTACAAATAACAATAAAAAATGATATAAGAAAATATGAAAGTTGAATTTGTTCTGATGGAATAAATGCTACTAATAAACCAAGTGTACAACAAATAAATACAATATAAACACTTAAACCAATATAACGTGAATCATTTAATGCAGGTATTGTTACATGACGAGTTGTCCATGATATAAATAATCCATAAGACTAGAAAGAATTTTTTTGTTTTCTTTTTATAAAAAAAAACATACCATTAATAGTCCTTTATATAAAACTAAAATAAGTAACCATAATGTTGTATATTCACCTTGACATACTTCACGATATGGATGAATTTCAATATCTTGATTATACTTAAAATAAAAGAAATTTTTTTTTAAAAATTCGTTTCTTTTTTCTATTATTAAGAAAATACTCTTGGTTGATATGGTACATCATAAATATATTTTCGATGAATTGGATCAAATATTTGCCAAGCAATTAAAAAGAATAAATCAATGCATAAAAGAGCACCGACTATAGCAAGTAAACGTGAATCATGTATACCCTAAAATAATGTTTTATATAAATATTATTTAATTAAAAATTTATTACTTTTTTTGTTATATTTATATTTGTAAATATCGAATGTACACGCCATGTTTTACTAAACATTGAACCAAATGCTAATGTAAAACTAATACATAAAAGCCATGCTCGAGTCTAAATAGAAAAAGAAATTCATCTGTATCTATCTGTTCGTAATAAAAAAGTAAGACAAAAAGTTATATTTAACCTACCGCACAAATAATATTCATAAGTATATCGACAAAAATTCCTTTTCGAAATAATGATGAATTAATTCCCATTAAAATCATTGTTATATATGCTAACATACAACCACATAAAATAATATTATTTAATGATGGACTTGACATTCGAATGTATCTAAAAAAAACGTATTTTTTTTAAAAATATAAAAAGCTTTTCTTTTTCTACTTATGTGATCGAAAATAAATATTAAAAATAAATAATAAAATTGATATAATTAATCCAATTGCACTACATATTGTTATTGATATAAATACTGAAAGATAAATGTGTTGAAATTCAATTATTTGATGTGTTCGATCTCTTGGTGGACCATTTCCTAAAATAAATAATATTTAAATTTAGATTTTTTTGTTTTTTTTTAATTAATACAAACCATGCCATATAATTGAATTAAGTTTATATAAAACAGGAAAATCATCTTTTGAATCTAAATTTTTTGCAAGAAAAATTTTTACAACTGTTAAATTACAATCTTGATCTTCAGCATAACATGGAATTTTACATGAACCATCATTCATCATTCGACATGCTAAAAATTTTTAATAAAAAATTTTTTATTTTTTATTTTTATTCTTACCAACATATTGTTCAACAAGAATTTCACCAATTCGTCTACCATTTAAATATCTAACTCTTCCCTAAAAAATTTCAATAAAAATAAATTTTCTCTTTTTAAATATAATTTGTTACAGTAGCACCAATAAAATCAATATTTTCTATAATTTGTGTAATATTTGATTGATTAAATAAAAATTTTGATTGATATATATAACCTAAACTCCATATTGTATCATATGCATATGCATCAAAATAATTTCTTTCTAATTCAGAAAATTGTTCTAAATAATCTAAAACATGAATTGATCGATCCTATAAAAAAAGAAAAAAATTTTCTTTAAATATATTTATTCAATTCTTTTTTTTTGTATTTCTTACATCCAGATCATCAACAGATAAACGTGGTACACGTGTTTGTAAAGTACCATTAATTGCTCGAATTAATTCTTGTATTGAACAATCAGTTTGTTCATTCCACCATGCTAATATTGATGGATAACCAAGTATAATCCATTGATAGCGTGATCCATAAATATGTTCTTTAGCTGCCTTTTTATTCGAAAATAAAGAAGAAAAAAAAACGTCAGAATTAATTATTCGAAAAATAGATATTTACATGACAAAACATATGAGTTGCAATTGTTTGATTAAAATTTGCAATAATTATTCGAACATCTTTTACTTTAAAATCATTAAGTAAATTTTTCATATTTTTTGTATTATCATCATACCAATTTAATCCATGACGATATGCTATACCTCGTGTTAAATTAACTTCCCATTGTCTTTTATCTGTAGCAGTTAGATTAGAAAAATCATTTGCTACCTAGAAAATAAAATAATCCATAAAAACATGCAATGAAAAAGCAGATTTACAAAGGTAAATCTTTTCTTTAATTAATTAAGAAAAGATAAAATAATATTTCTAGTTTGTTAATTTATATAATTCTAAACAAAAAAATCTAATAAAAATTTTTTATTAATTGAAATTCTCAAGAGATTAAAATAAAGAGAATAAATATTATTCAAATGAGATATATTTGTTCCCAATTGACTTTTCTCTCAGTTGAATTCCTTATCTTAAACATCAACAACTACAATAATATAATATATAAATTATCAATGACATTAATTATTAATAAAATAATCAATGAGAAAAATCTACTTCTTATAAACTAACCAATGTATATTTTGATCCATGTTGATAAATTAATCCAAATCGTGTCCAATTAAAATATTCTAAAAGTTGTTTACGTACTAAATTATGAGCACGATCTGTTGGTACAATATCATAAAAAAGTGGATAACGATCAACTGATGATAATGATAAATCACTATCAATAAATGAAAACTAAAAAAAAAACATTTTTCTCTCTTTTTCTATTAAAGAAAATACATACAACAGGTAAATGAAAATAAGTTGCTGTTTCAGCTATATAACTAAGTACATTTTGACAAGCATCAGTCATTAAAACATTTAATGATGTTGTCATATTAATTATATTAAAAAATATTTTAACACTTGTACCGACATCACACTAGAAAAGATGAAATGATTAAAATATTTATAATTATAAAAGTAATATACAGAAATAATATTTTCTGTTGTATTAAATTCAAATTGAATATCCATTTGTGATGAATCAATTTGTTTAAGAGCAAAATTAATTGATGGATAAGATGAATGTGTAAATAGACTATTAAGAATAATTTTTTTTCGATTAACATTTATATGAATATCACTATTAATTGAACAAAAAAATAAAATAAATAGTAATCGAAATGATTTGGTGCCCATTCCATTTCAATTTTATCTCATTGATCTAAATATAGATTGATTAAGAAAGTAATATAGATATCAATAAATAACTAAATGACTTTCTCTCTATTTTTATTTTTATGCATGTATTCTTCATTTATTTTCGGCCTTCTATGCGTCTCTCACAACATTGTTATCTAATTTACTCATTCCTTCTATAGCTCTATTGTTCCATAAAATCTTCTTCTTTAGATTGTTATTTTTTTTTTGTTTCTATCTATCTATCTTTCTCATGCAATCAATCAACTACTAAAGAAGAATAGACAAATTTTACGAGTGGGATGATCCTGTACAAGAAAATCCTAAATATAATGTATAGTAACAATTAATGGTTAGAAGAAAAAAAAAATAAAAACGACTTCCGTTACTGTTGTATCCTACTGATTATTGATGACTTTCGTTATTTTTTTTTCAAGAATGACTTACTGTTAGTGGAATGTTAAGTTTAGAATATAGAAATAAAATACCAAATGAGCTACTTAATTTAATCAATATCTTTCATTTTAGTTGTGTTATTTGACATTCGTACTTCTAAGTATAACCAATTGATAATAATGAAGGACACAAAAAAAAACAGAATAGAAGTTGCCAATTATGAGATACAACAGCCGGAAACAAAACGACATATGAATGTATGTTGATAGACTAGTATATAAATAGTCGAATATATTAGATTTTTTCTATCTTTTCCCATTAGTGATGAGACGTTAATACAAGTGTAGAAAGAAAAATCCTGTTATTAGTTTTATGAAAATAAAAGAAAATATTTCGATGATTTTTATCTAAAGAATGACAAATGAACTGTGTTGACGTTTCCCTTTTTCTTTTCTCTTTTGCATGCTTATTTGTAAAATAACAAATGACATATAAGAATTAGTAGATAATCAATATATCCGGTTAGATCTTTTCTTTAACCAAAACAATAATCAATTTATTGTGTGTAAATAAATACACATATCGATTTAGCCTTGCGAACTTAAATACTTAGAATATTAAGAAAAATAACGAAAATAAGCTTTAAGTGAATTTAGTTATTATTATTATTACTGTCGCTGTTTGATATACGATCTATTGAAGTATTTATTTCTGAATGTCATCATTAGACGATCGATCGATCTTTTTTAGCTTTCAAGAACTGTTTATCAATTATCAATTGTAATAAATTTATTATTTTATTGATTACTAAAAGTTCTTATTCTGATAGAATTAATATATAATAGAACTAGCAGAAAATAACACATAATTAACTTCAAACTATTATATACATTGTTTTTTAGAACAAAAAAATAACAATATAATCCATTTGAGAAGATACAAGAAATAGTTTTGAAAAAAAAAATAAATTCAAAGGTTATTGGTCGTCTTTTACAGATTTCTTCCATATTATTAAATGATTGATAATTAACGCAGAAGACAAATACTTCTAAAGTTTTTGATAATAAAAACTTTATAAAATGAACACAATTTTAAGTTTTTCAAAAATGGTTTAATTTATCTTTGTTCGATATTTTTAAATCTCCTCTTACTAATATTGAATATTAATTGAAACAGAGAATTTTATGAAAAACATATCATTTCTATATATCAACGGGAAGAACAACAAAATAAATTATTAATATCTGTACATAAATGAGCGTCGACTCATACTGTCGACATTTAGTATAATGAGTAAATCATTCATATAATGTTGCAAAAACAAATCTCACATAAATTTTTTTCAAGGAAAACTAACCGGTAGCCAGTTTTTTTGTGCGAGATTTAGATAACAAATAAAAACATGCATACACATATATAAAGTCTTTATCTTATTCAAGCACTGATTCGTCAAACTATAACAAAAGAAATTTTTCATTGAACTTAAAAAATGAAAGCCGGCTGCTGCTGTACTGGTATTCAAAAATATTTCGAAAATTTCTACCAATATATTGTACTAAAGTTGGCAGTGTTGTATTTAGTGCATGAGATTTATTTAACTCGTTGTTTCTTACTTAATATTTATTCATCGATAAGACAATCATGTTATTACAGAAAAAACATTCAGCAACCTAACTGATGAAATTTTTCATCGATCAGATATATTAACTAAAATAGCTACTTAAACGAGTTTTTTTAACTATTGATTGAACTACAAGGTGTTCCAAAAGTCTTTTGGAAATAAGTTTTTCGTTTATGTTTACTATTTGATTTAACTTCATCAACTTACTTTTTTTTATACACGCAGAATTCATCAGTACTATTCTACAATGACATCTTTTCGATTTACAGAAAAATAACAGATAGGACAGGCTGAATGATAACGCTTCATATTTCAATTTTCATTCATTTAATATATTGTACTAAAAAAAATACCAGTAGATGCAGTGTGAAAAATTCTAAGATTTACAATGAACAGTTTGTTTTATATATGAAGTAAAAAGAAGGAATTTTTTTAGCGTTAAAACAAGTTAAGCTTCATCGATCTGTTATACCTATAAGATGTAAAACCTAAACATTTTTTGATAAAGAAAAAATTCAGAGTTAATAAACATTTATAGTTAGGTGCAAAGCATCTATATTGTGGTGCGTTTCGAGCTTTCTTTATATTTATCTATCTTTCTTTTTTTGTTTCTAGAAGTAAGTATAAAAATGATCATTTTCTCTCGCGATAATCTCAAGACTAGAAAATCACAAAATATTCGTTTAAATGTGAGATGAAAATATCGAGGTCGAATCATCACCATTCGTTTTCCGATTCTAAATAGGAGATTCCGTTTGTTTACATTGTGCCAGAGAAAAACGCGATTTCTTAAAGAAAGTATTGAGTTCAGGGTACCCATGTACCGAGAAAGCCTTAGCAAAGTATCTAATATAAATACTTCGAAAATATTCAGGAATATTATTGATGTAAGTACTGCATCGGGTACCTATAAAGCAGTATATTTACTAAACAAATACTTGTATGAGTATCTCCACCTGTAATTTAACTGAGAAAAGCTTTACAGGGCATCCTAAATTTGTTGCTTTCTTTACTAGTCGAGAACATGCCGATCTCGATCACAAATTGAAATAGGACTACTTTGAAGTAGTCCGATGGACATTCGACCAACTAAAGACCGATCACGTGCCAAAATTTAACCTGCTTGAGTTTTCAGAATTGGAAAATTAAATTAAACAAAATTGAAAAAATTCTTGTCAATTTCTTTGAGAGAAACAAAAATGAAAAAGGTCAAACGTTACGTTCAATCGTTCACATACTGCTATTTTGGCAACAGGATAACTAAAAATACTGTCTAACAGTATCCATTTCAGAATGTGATCAATACCTTCAAATAGCCATTTACTAGATGCTTTCCAGGAGAGTACCTACTCGAGTACCTTATGCGTACCTAAAAGTACTTCAAGGTGCTCCAGTGCCCAAAAGTTCCTCGAACATACTAGTGGCAGAGTAATTTTTCGGGTACCCTTAGCTCAGTACATTCACTAGAGCTCTTAAAACATTTATCAAACATGATCATAAGTTATATTTGACATCATCAATCGCTAATGTTTTTATTTGCACTTCAGATGACTTCAGCGCTGATCTTTGTAAAAAAAATTCACATATCTTACTACTAACGTATTGGACAAACGAATATTTTTCCTTTTTCTAGAGTCAGTAAACGAACTCATTTCTCTATCGAACTATATTTATTTTATCAATTTATTTTCCATTTTGACTGAAAATTTAATGAACGTTTAACAAATTTTTTGACAAAACCTTAACTGTTTATTTTTGTCAAGTAAATTATAGGCATCTAGTTATGTTGATCTTTTCGATTAAAATACAATTCCATAGATTAACAATTTTGATATTAATTCATGTAATTTTAGCCCAATTTAGTTATAAAATCTTATAACTAAATTTGAGATTATACAACTAGAACCGAAAATTCCAACAGTTTAATATTATTTTCTCTTTGAATTCAAAACCGTTCCATTCAATACTTGCCGCATCTTTAACTTTAGAAGTTCTCTTCCATGTAAGACTAATTTCGCATCAATCAGATGTGGCCTGAGTCAATTACACAGCTACAAAAGTTTTTTTAGCTAGTTTTAGAATATTTTAACCAAGACATGTAAGAAAACAAATGAAAAACAATACCGTTGGTTAATCTAATCAATACTCTATCTAATCATATAGAAATACAATAAACTGAAGGCAACTAGTAGTAATACGTGAATCATTCCGAATAACTTATTTATGTTTGCTTTATTAATTTTTTTACATTGATTTTCTATGAAAATGCACACTTGTGAGATAGTTTTAGGCAACTGGACAAAAATAATTAGTTTTCATCTTATAAGAATGGTAGATATTGAAAAGACTATATGTAAGTAAAGTAATGAGAATATTGGTAAATTTAATAATTGAATTGAAACTTCCAATGATAAATCTAAAGAGTCAGAAACCTTGTAAGAAACAAAATTATTTTATTTTAATTTATACTACTGATAATATTTGTTTAGTATTCAATTTGAAGAAAAAAACTTCTAAACTAGAGATGTTCAATAGTAAATCTAATTGTATAAATAAACGAAAATGATTTTATCAGTATATTGATATCTGGAATAATAAATTTAACTAGAAAACAAAAAGCTAAATAAGATAAAAACAACTTATGTTAAAATAATATATCAATAATCGTCATATTAGTGCATGCGAATTTTCATGTGTATCAGTAAAACAAGTCTTTTTTAAAGTTTTAGTAAGTTTAAATTGAATTCAATATCATTATGAAAAATGTTTTTATCCTCATTGCAAAATATAAAACTAGTCACTTGAACTATACTTAAATTTCGACAGATATCATCTAATTCTTTTAATAAAATACAATAACAGCGAATATTAGACGTAATAAGTCACAAGATTACTTAGGGTTGACCAAAAGTTCGTAGAACGGTTAAATGACCCTGTCGGATAAGGTAATCTATTCAAAAATAAAAATACTAAATATACCATGTTGTAAAACGTTTCTGTGGCGCGTCGAATGGTATATAGGAAATGCTGGTTCTACAAGACTTCGTACGAATTAGAGTTAACTTCCTGATAAACGAAGAGATATCCACACCCACAATTACTTATG
The DNA here is from genome assembly GCA_022393335.1 of Macrotrachela quadricornifera. Lineage (NCBI taxonomy): Eukaryota > Metazoa > Rotifera > Eurotatoria > Philodinida > Philodinidae > Macrotrachela > Macrotrachela quadricornifera. The sequence continues at coordinate 21,098 of JAJEKB010018034.1, forward strand.
CGCACACTGACAAGATGACCGAAGAGATTGCGTATATGACATTATAACCCGTCAAAAACTCTACGAATTTATATGTGAGAAACAATATTTTATAAATGTTTTTGACCAATACGAGAACTACAATATTTAGTGACCTATCATGCTTGAATGAGGGTGGGAATATGAGTGTGTAGTCGTCTATCAGTAAGTTAATTCTAGTTCATTCAGAGACTCATAAAACCAACATTTACTATACATCACTTGACGCACCTCGAAAAGTTCTACAACACGGTATGTTTAGTATTTTTATTTCTGAACCTAAGTATTCATTTAATTAATAGATGGTGAAATAACTAGACAAAAGAATAAAATAGAATATATGAAGAAAAAGAGTTGATTGCTTGTAAAAGATAATTTATTAAAAAGAATTCATAAAATTGTCAAATTGTTGTGAATCAATTTTTCGATCATCAGCAATATTAATATAAATCAAAGAGAGCATCAATTGGGTCATATTAATTAGTTTTTCTAGCAACATTGACTGTATCAATTAAAATATCATATCTATGATCTTCACTATTTTGACCACCTCGAAATATTCTATATTCAATTGGATTTGGTGCAAAACCAGGTATATCGACATCGAGGCCAACTGAATTTGGTGCAAAACTAGCTACGCCTACATCAAGGCCAGCTGGATATGTTACCGCTTCGCTTGAACTGGATTGAGACTAGAATATAATTTCATTTTTATTTTATTTTAGTTCAATGAAAATTTTTTTCTCACAGTATCTTGTTGATATATTGTTCCAAATAATGTTCGTTCATCTTT
>JAJEKB010018037.1:0-20517 GCA_022393335.1 Macrotrachela quadricornifera
TTTTTTTTAATTAATGGTTTTCTATCTATTGTTAATACTAATCGACGTTTTTGGATCTATTCTTTCCAGATTCATGTTTATTTTGTTTTAACAGAATCTTAGCAGAATTGCAAAAGAGATAGAGCCATCCTTTGTACTTCGTGTCCATATATATCACTTGCATATACTTCATCATTCATTTCTATATTAATGGTGAGACTGTTAACATGGCCCCATAAATAAAGTTAACAGTTTAAATAGACAATTTTTTTTGATTTTTTCTCAAGGTTTGTTCCAACTTCTGTAATCCTTGCAAAGTTTTATAATAAAATAACGAAGAAATATAATAATAGCTGGTATATATCAATGACCATAATAAAGCATAAGAATCTGGAAAGATATGAGACAAGATCGTCGACTAGCGTATGTTCTCTATTAACACATTCTATCGATCTTTCCTGATAATCCTGACCTAAATCAACAAAACTTCGAATAAAATCTTTTCAAGTAATTCAAAACGAGAATTTTTATAACAGTTTGATATTCAATTTACAGATAAACATTAATTAATCTTATTACAATATCACGATAGTAAAATACGTTAGGCAATGTTTCATATAACGTCTTTTCTTGAGAATAGAATCAAAAAACAAACACATCGATTTGAAAATGGCCGTAAAGGAACAATAAATTCAAATAAGGAAAAAGCCAATCTTCTTTCAAAATCGATTCAATAAATTGTGTTGTTGTTTCAATGAAAATGTTAGAAAAGCAAATATGAGTTAAAACATAATATTATACTATAATAATAAATAAAAAAATGTCGATATTTTTCTTTATCAGCATACTCATGCGTTTCACGTGTCCTTTTTTGCATTCCCTATAACTTTTCTCTTTTTTTTGTTTTTTTTCTTCTATATTAAAGATAAAAAAGTAATTTATTATTTTCAGATAGTTCACATTGGATTATTCATTATAAAAGACATATTATAATATATATAAAAATATTAATGTCTGACAAAATAATTTCAATGTTTCTTACATTGCCCATCGAATTAGTTTATAGGATATTAGACAATCTCGATGAATTAATTATTCTTCTATCACTTCGTAATGTCTGTACATATCTTAATGCTATTATCGATACTTATCCTCGATATCAGGTAAGCTAAAATTCGAATTTACATCATCCTAAAAATATTATTAATAAATTTTATTATTTTAATTAACTTAGCTTTAGATAAAGTAAGGAAAAGATTGTTGATCTATTCCATAATATCAAAGAATATATTTTATGAAACATTCATAGTTATTTTCTAGAATAAAGGTGAATTTAAATTTACTATCGAATAAGATTTTGTTAAGTTGCAGAGTTCTAATTATACCTATCATCTCTTCTAGAAGATCGCCAGTAAAACGATATTTACATTATCTTCGAAGTCACATAGTTATTTCCAATATATTCTGAGAAGTTAGACAAAATCAGAAGAGAATAGTCTTCAACTGATGTACAATGTGTGAGTTAAAAACCAAAATATCTTTTAATTATTTTCTAATTATGAAATAAAGTATATGTGACAGTAAATAAAAGTTTAAATATGATCGAAGTTATATAAAACTAATTGTACTTATCTCAACTACTTTGTATAAACTTTTTCAAGTTATAGATCTTTTTATCTTCCATTTAGTGACCTAAGATGTAAAATAATTCTTCACTTTTCATGTTAAACGAAAATAGTTTTACTCAAAGATTGTTCGTTTTTATTATCTTAGTTTTGAAGAATCATTAAAATTCGAAACAAGTTTTCCAATCTATTCTTTTATAAAAATGTTAATAAAAGAATCTTACAAGTCAGATAGTTTTGCAAAAACCTTATTGGGAAATATGAAGGTTCTACTGATATAACGAATGAGAAAATCGCTTTTAATCATCTTTCACAGATATATCTAATTATCCAATATGTACTGTAAATCTATTAATACCAGATCATATTTTTCTCCATTCCTTGAAATGTGTAGCTTAACGTTTAACATACTGATTGTGACGATTTGTATTCTCATATAAAAATATTAGTCTAAAGAACGTTATCAAGGTATATCGACGATTGCTATTATTACAGTGTCGCTCAACAGAGAACAAAGATAAACAAGATTCTGTTATTAAAAATTCTATTTAGACATTCATCAAACTGGACTTCGTTTTGGAAGAGGATCATGGTGAAAAATTACAACAACTGGCACAAGCATTACAGAATACCACAGTGAGACAAGTTTTCTTCTCGACTACATATCTACTATCACATTTTAATATAGACAATCACCACACTTAGTCTTTGCAGGAACAAAATTAGTACTGAAGAAGCACCACATATAGCTCAAATATTAAGAAATAATACCGTGAGATAAGATTTCTTCTCACCAACTATAAATTCACTACTATACTTAAGTACAGATCCTCACCACGCTCACATTTTATCGGAATCAAATCGATGATAAAGGAGCTGAACATTTACTTCAAGCATTACAAAATAACACGGTAAAGCAAAGTTTCTTTTCATCGTCTACATATCTACCATTATGTTTCAATATAGACACTCATCACGCTCAACATTGAAGAGTGTACAATTGATGATAAAGCAATAGAACATCTAGCTACAGCATTACAGAAAAATACAGTATGATAAATTTTCTTCTCTTCGACTGAATGTCTATCATTATGTTTTAATAGAGGCACTCGTCACTCTCGATTTTCAACGTACTTTTATTAGTACTGAAGGAACAAAACATCTGGCTAAAGTATTACAGGAAAACACAGTGAGACTACTTTGTTTTCCATTAATTTTAAACTCATCTTTATGTTTAAATACAGACAATTACCACGCTCAATCTTTGGGGTTATCTTGGCGCTGTAGGAATGCAACATCTAGCTCCAGCATTACAGAATAACACGGTGAGATAAGTTCTCGTCTTATTGACTTTAAGTTCCTCACTATGTTCGAATACAGACACTTACCACACTTGATCTTCATTGGACTCAAATTGGTGATGAAGGAGCAAAGCATTTGGCTCAAGGATTACAGAATAATACAGTAAGACAAATTTTCTTCTCATTGACTATAAATTCTCATTATTCTTCAATATAGGCACTCACTACACTCAATCTTCAGTCCAATGAAATTGCCACTGACGGGATGAAATATCTGGCTCAAGCATTACAGAATAATACAGTAAGACAAATTATCTTTCTCATTGTCTATATATTCGTCATTATGTTTTGATGCAGGCACTCATGTTGCTCGATATGAGATGGAACAAAATCGATCATGAAGGAGCAGAACATTTAGGTCAAGCATTACAGAATAACACAGTAAGACAAATTCTCTTTTCAACAACTGACATATCCATCATTATGTTTAAATACAGACACTTACTACACTCAATCTCGAATGCAATAAAATCGGTGATGAAGGAGCAAAATATCTAGCTCAAGGTTTACAAAATAACATGGTTAGACAAACTCTTTTTTTATCGACCATAAACTCACCATTATATTTCAATATAGACACTCACTGCACTCAGTCTTGCAGATAACAACATCAGCAATGAAGGAGCAGAGTATCTTGGTGAAGCATTACAGAATAATACGGTGAGACAAAAAAGTTTTTTGTTCATTATTTCAGCGATCAGTATAATAATTGAAATGATCAGTTTATTAGATATAAATATCAGTAAAAAATAAAATTTTTATCGATGACAAACACAAAATTTATTGATAGAAAATAAATTTAAGTAAATGAAAAAATTTAAAGAATTTGAAATGAAAATAGAACTCATTTGATTGACTAATTATTGATAATATATAACTGATTCATTTCTTATATTCGCTCATTGATATAATCAATTATTAATAAATTTTATTTATTGATTTTTAAATATATGAATTGAATTATTTCAATAATTGATCATTTCATTTATTTTACTAATCACAAATCATATTTCTATTTTTTTTCTATCTACTATCAATTGCTCACTATGTTTTAATACAGGGACTTACCACGCTCAACCTCTATAGGAATGAAATCGGTACTAAAGGTATAAAACATCTCGCACAAGGATTGAAGAACAATACAGTGAGACAATTTTTCTTTTGATGGACTACATATCTATCAGTATATTTCAATGTAGATGCTCACCACGCTCTATCTTTCCAACAATAAAATTGACGCTAAAAGCGCAAGATATCTAGGTCAAGTATTACAGATTAACACGGTAAGACAAGTTTTCGCCTCATCAACTTTAACCTCATCACAATTTTGGATTCAGGCACTTACCACACTCCATCTTTTTGGGAACGATATTGGTGATATAGGAGCAAAATATCTCGCTAAAGGATTACAGAATAACACAGTAAAAGAAGTTTTCTTCTCAGTAACTGTAAATTCATATTTATATTTTAATATAGACTCTCAATACACTCGATCTTGGATGCAACGAAATTGACGATGAAGGAACAGAATATCTAGCCCAAGCATTAGAGAATAACATAGTAAGACAAAATTTTCTTTTCATTAACTCTAAACTCATCACGTTGTTTGAATGCAGGCACTCACCACACTCGAACTTCAATGCAATAAAATCGGTGATGAAGGCATACAGTACCTAGCTCAAGTATTACAAAATAATATGGTTAGATAAACTTTCTTTTTTATCCATTATAAGTTCACGATAATATTTCAAAGTAGACACTCATCACACTTAATCTTCGAGATAACTATATTACTAATGAAGGGGGAAATTATCTGGGTCAAGCATTACAAAATAACACAGTAAGATGAGTTTTTGTCGCATCGATTTTAAATTCATCACTATGTTTGGACACAGTCACTCATCACACTCAATCTCCGTCACAACAAAATTGGTGATGAAGGATCAAAACATCTGGCTCAAGGATTACAGAATAACACAGTAAAACAAGCTTTCTTATTTTCAACTATTAATATATCATTATATTTTAATATAGACACTGAGTAGACTAGATCTTGGCTTCAATAAGATCAGTATTGAAGGAGCACAACATCTAGTATCAGCATCAAATATTAGCATAGCGATATAAATTTCCTTCTCATTAACTTTATAATTGCTATTATTTTTTAATTCAGACATTTACTACGGTGGATATTCGATGCAATGGTGTTGGTTATGGAAACATAGCGGATCTATTATATGAAATAAATTATTGGTCAACGAGAATTTTATCTAACTGATGCATTCATACTAATTCAAAATTTGTTTCTTATTTTCATTTGAACATTATGTTTACTGTTTTGTTGTGATATTATTGATCATATTCTTTATCCGTTTGATCAAAAATGATTTTAAAACTAAATGGCAAGATAACAGTGTACCTCTCCATATAAATTATTCTTGTTTATTGAGTCGTCGGAAAAGAGCATGTAATGTGTAGCTCGGTTACATTTTACTCGAATTGTCCTCTTTCTGTGAGATTTATATTGAATAATTCAAATTTTCTCTGAAATTCACATGCGAGAATATTATGTTATAATTGTGAAGACATCACAAATTGACAAGATGAAGTCATTTTTCAATTAATGAATATCAGTAGAGTGAATATTTCAGAGAGTGTGGAAAAGTGATTCTGTGTCAAATTGAAACATCGAAATTCTACATTGCAAAATCTATATTTTTAATTTATTAGGCATTATAGTATCAGTTGGAGTGAAGAAGTTCATGATAGAGAATAACTTTAAATAAATTCGATCAGATCAATACACATATATATCTGTTAATAATATTTGATAATTATTGCGATTTGTGTTACAAAGACAAAGATTTAATTTTTTTCTTAAATTAATTGCTCAGCTTACACATCGATATAATCATTAAGGATTTTATTTGATCAAATAATAAAACTTATAACAATCATTGAAATCATACTTTTAATTTTATAATTTCAATTCGTTAATTAATCCGTATGAAAAACAAAAGGTTTCAAACCATAAAAAAATAATAACAATTGACTAACATGGAAGAGGAATTATGATTTATTAATTCTTTCATTTAAGATATATCATATTGCTCGAATGAATTTGAAAAAGAGATAAAAAAAGTTCCACATTTAAGCCTATTAAGGACTTTTCTGAAAATTGACTTCTTGCATAAAGTTATTCCATTCAAAGGGAAATGATTCTCGACAAGAATATCGAAGATAGAATTTCTTTGTTAACTATCCATTACACTTAGGATATACTAAAAGTAGTGACTGAGTTTTGGCAAGATCTTATAAAAGATTTTAAGAAATTTTCTAAGATCCGTCCTGAAACAGTCGTTGCTGAACTTCATAAGCCAGCGATTAGTAATGTATCATTCTACCTATAACTGAGGGGATTAGTGGAAAAATTTTCTTCATTTTCACAAGAAATTATACAAAGATCAACCGATGAATCATGATAGAAAAACTTCTTTGCTACCAAATAATAGATTCAATTTGTCTGGCATGAATATGTTTGGCAGAACGAAAAAAAATATCAAAAACGAAAAATGACGAAAGAAAGAAAAAATACATTAAGCAGTTATTAATTTAATTTCACCGCATGCTATTGATATATAAGTACAAGATATGGATTTTGCTACGGATTATTCACGCAATATGGATGAAAGTGTCTCGATGTTCTTTCTTTTGGTATTTTATACTTTCGGCACTTTTTTTTCTATCAAATTTATACCATTAGTTTTTTTTATAGTACATACGACGATCAAAGCTTATTGCAATGCACTGATGTTTATGTTAACTATAGATTTCTGTTTCAATTGAGCACAGATATTTCTATGCCATTGAACCTATCGATCAAATTTCACTTGGATTAAAACATAATGTTCAAAAAATCATCAATGAAAGTAATTTTCTTTAACTGCTTCGTTGATTAAAATCAAATAAGCAGGTTTTATAATACGATAAATATTTTTGCCAATTTTTTGTTTTATTCGACGCATTTGCGGCACTAGTTTCGAAAACTATTCTGATGTTTCAATTTATACGCAACCTACTAGTGCGTTAAAGATATCGTTATCAGGTTTACCTGCAGACAGACGATCGTGGGTATTAAGTTTGGCGACATATGAAAAGCATATACAGATAGTACGCATCATAGTGTATGAACAATTTGAAACTAGTCTAGAGTCATATTTTTCAAAACTATTCTAAAGGTTGTGTCATATAGATGTTCAACCTGAATTTAAGTTTGTCGTATTGCAAAGAAAGATTTCAGCAGTTTTAATATCACACTAATGACGGATAACAATCCATTGATTTTGATCTCATTCTTTTTCCTCTCTTCGTAAATATATACACTCTTATTTGTACGGTGTTTCATCAGCCAATAGATTCACAGGCTTCGTTGCCTTTTATACAAACTATGCGCATTCTTTATTTAGAATACTAGAAAAAGACGATTCATATTACACAGGATATTAAATACGTCATTCTGAAAAAAATTTCGAAATGTCCTGTAAAGAAGTTCCTATACAAAAATTTATTATGCGGTTCAGCCAGTATGTTTTCCACTAACACTATTGCTATTATCGAAAGAAGTGAATTTCAATAAAAAGCAGAATTTGCCAGCAGGTCACTTTTCAGTCTGGAGAATATATATATTTCAGATAATATCTTTGTGTATATTAATGTATTATGGAATTATCAACTTCCATTCTTACTGAGCATGATTATTCTAAAAATATTAATAATCAACAAAGTTATCATCGTCCACCAATTAATGTTTTTACTGGCTTTCGTGCATTAGCATGTTTATGGGTATTTGTATTCCATCGTTCAGTAGATAAAGCCGATGAATTTAAACTATTTCATATAGAATGGATTGCATATCCTGGCGCAGCAGGTGTTACATTATTTTTTTGTTTAAGTGGTTTTGTAATGGTATGGGTTTATAGTGATTGTGCATTTAAATCATCAACATGTTATTGGTCTTTTGTTGGACGACGAGCTGCTCGATTATTTCCATTATATTATTTATTATTAATTATATCTATATATGACGTTCGATGTATATGGACTAAGAATAAACCATGTACACTATTGAATTGGATAAGTATTCTCTTAACTTTATTTGGAATAAGAACATGGATTCCATATCATTTTACTGATTTACAATGGAATATTGTGACATGGAGTATTCAGACGGAGTTTTTTTTCTATGTTACATTTCCATTTTTACTACGTTTTATTCGTTATTTATTAAATACAAATAAAATTAGTCTTCTTTTGAATGAGTATTATTACAAAAACACAATGAAACGATTATATTTATTATGATTCTTTATTTTATTTATATCCACCATACCTCTTGTAATTCGATTACTTATACCTGATGATTTAACTATACCACTCTATTATCGACGAGAAGAGATAATTTATTACTCACCTTTGACAAGAATACCTGAGTTTATTCTTGGAATGATTACAGGTACTATATTTATATTAAAATCATCAAGTGATAATAGTAATGATCAATCTAATATTGATGCAACTACTACTTTAATATCAAATAATGAACAACAACAACAACATAAAAGATTCACATTATCATTAAGAAAATATTTTTCGAAATATAGATGTCATTACTTAGCACTTGATATTTATTTTGTTTGCCAAATATGTTTTTTTTATAATGATTCGTTCTCCGCTCTTATTTAAAAATCCAATAACTACTAAGTATGAAGAAATATTAGGATTTGGCCCAATAATTTCATTAATCATGTGCATCAATCTTTGTTTATATGCAAAGTATTCATCATCATTAACATCAAAATTATTAACAACATCAATACTTATAGATATGGGGAATAATTCATATGCATTTTATTGTTTAGTTGAAGCACTACCTCATCTAGTAGTACTTCTATCAGGTGTAGTTGAAAATAGTTCAATTATGATATTATGGGCTGGAATTGGTATAGCTGTATTTGCACATCATTATATTGAAATGCCAATATATAATTGGGCAAATAAAAAATTACCTAAATGTCAATGTATATAAAAAATATATGAACAGACAAATTAATAATAGAAAGCTTAAAGAAAATTTTCTCTCTATATGTATTGATAACACAAATAGTGCTTTATATTTCGTTCATGTTTCATCGATCTTTAATAAATAGTATAATATTCAAATTTAAATGAAAGTTGTCCATCGTCATTTTAGATGAATATAGTAAATTTTTGCTTTTATATTAAAGAGATCGACTATCTTGGAGATAAATCTCCTTGTCATTATCACTATTCATTATGATCAAAGAGCTCTTTAGATGGCTTTGACATTTTTGTGTATACACATGATATTTTTTTTATTGGCGGTGAAATTAAAAATGCGTTTCACTTGAATATGATGGTTTTGCACATTACATATAACCATTTATTAGTGAGTGTAATTGAGCGATAAATAGATCACCTCAAAGTGTATCTTCTTTTCCAAGAACGTTGAACATAGATCTCTTTAAAGTGATTAAAACAGGATTAGAAATTGGAACAAAATCATTAGTATTGACTTAGTGAAATCGAAAATAAACCTTTTCGTTCTTCACCAAATTTTTTGTATACTCTCTGCTTCGACAAGCAAAATGTAAAATAGCGTGAACATCAAAAAGAATAGATATTTCGTATATTCTGCCTATGTTTAATACATCTGTTATTATTAATAATACTTAAAATATTATAGAAAGTAAAACAAACTGACGAGGGATTTCGCATACAAAGAACTTTAACAGTCCATCCGTTTTTTTCGTTGTTTAAAATCATAATTTCTAAAAATTTATAATGCTAATAATAATAAAATATTCATTTAAGAAATATGTATCTAACAGATACTAAAGTACCATTGTCATAGTCGTATATCATTACTATGTACGTACTTTTAGAAATTTGCAGTAGAAATGCGTATGGATGAATGAATTAGTTGAAGAAGATTTTAGCGTGATCTTGCTGGTACAGAAGCTGTCCCTCATAACTTCATCTAATTTTTTCTTCTTTTATTCATATCTTTCTTTTTAATATCTGCTTCATCGGTACATATATATACTGCAGAACTCTGGCGATACATATACAACAACTAGTTATGCCACTGCTCTAAACTAATATAGACTTTTGATAGACAGCCCTTTTAGACATATGGTGGAAGACATAAACTGTAAAAGCAGGTATTATGGAATTATGATATTAGCAAGAGGTCTAACACAGTAAATATATTTATATCGAAAAAAAATATAAAGTTAGAAATTTAGACGTATGATACGACATACTATGGTAGATATGCAGTTTAAGTGGTATAAGTAACTAGTATAGATATAGTATATAGAACAGAGTTGTACTTAGTTACAACCAGTATAGAATCATATATGCGATGACTAGTCAGTTTTTTTTATTTATGCAATTCTATTTTATTTATTTCAGGCTATATATTTGAATACATTTAACAAGTAATAAGTATTTATTTATTATTTTATTTAATTACTTATTAAAAAGTAACTTTTTTACTGTTTTGTATGAACAAATGAGACACAAGAAACTGCAAAAACAGCCGCTTCTTAACGCTGTTTAAGTAAAACACGATCGTTCATGATCTCCATTTTCTATCGTATACAATCATAATATGAGACTACGTAATACTGCGAACTATGGGCACATATCGAATGTTTCTGTAATTTATACTCCGTAATTGTCAACCTGAAATGTTCTTACAGAGCATATACTGCTCGGTCATAAAATGTTTGCTATATAGTTTTTATTCCTAATTATTTAATAAAATTTATGACACGGATTAATTAATAAAGATATACTTTTGATTAACACTCAAAACTCATGATTCTTTTCTATTAAAAATGTATGTAAACCTTTTAGTGCACTATCTTGTCTTCACAATTCTATAATCTTTTCGATTGATAAAAATTTTGAGAAAATCTTTCCTACAATTTTCTAATCAGTTAAAGCCGTATAATAGTTTTAAAGTACGTAACGGCATCGCTACTCAGAATGAAGAAGTTCGAATTTGAATCCTTTGGTTTTCATGAGATACTTCAAAGAATCTTGGAACTTTTCACAGATAGAAAATGTTGGATTCACTCAAAGTCTGAACAAATTCAATACATGTATATTAAATATATATCTGAACACTACACATTATTTGAATTTCATCTTCTCTATATAAAAGCGACTGAAAACTAACATATTTTAATGTACTCTATTTTTATTTATAATTTTATTCAATTGTTGAATAATAAATGTAAATAATAAAAAAGTTGATAATTATATGCTTTTCAATTTATGATCATGATGATATTTTAAGCAATAAATCCACATAAATATTACAAAAGCAATAGAACTTATATTTTAGTATATCAAAGCATACATTTGCTAAATTTATACATCTAAATAAAGAATATAGATAAAAATGAAGTCATTTTCTTTGTGTGAAATTTTAAATACTAAGGATCATACTTTTCTATATTAATGTAAATAACATACATTGTTTTTCAAAATACATTCTAAAATAAATTTTGTTGTAAAACAGTTTTTTTTGACTGAAGATGACGGTTCTTCAATAAGAATACTTTGTCATACTGGCTTTTATCATCCTTTAAAATAAACAAAATTATCTCAAATTACACAGTCCAATGACCTTACATATCAATTATTTTCGAGTCAATCAGTCAACATTTCTTATTAATGGAAAGAGGAAAGTTGTTCCGACACCATACTGCCTTAATAAAATGATGTAAGATTTTCCATCTTCCTGATGTAATGCCTAATCTCTATTAAGAGTCATTTTTGACCACAAAATATTAGAGTATACGCTTGATAAGTCTAAAATACAAAAATTTTTTCGTAATTTTATCATCGTTAGACAAATCGAGAGTAGACAATATCAATTCGTTCCAATGAATAAATTGAATAAGACATTAAAATTAATAGATAGCGTTGAACTGATAACGCTAAACAAACTACATTAAATGATATACACTAGCTTTCATTCTATTCAATGCATTATTGCATTGTTTATTGGGAAAAGATGATTGTAAGAGTGGATGTTTAAATTATCAAATATTTGAATCAATGACATAAGTTATCCAATAGGATCGTTTCGAATAGTCTTGGAGCATTTATGAGAAAAAGAAATCGACTTACACTATTGTCGAAGTCGCGCAAGAGATAATTTAGTATTAGCCGAGACGATAATTTCAAACTCTGAAACCGAGCAGATTTTCTGTGACTTCAACCATTTGTGCTCCACAAAAACAAGATCTTAGTAGGGAGGCACAGAAAAAAAATCCTTAGATCCCCAAGTCTCAAATACTGCTTCTAAGGAATTATCACAATCTCATGAAGTTGACGATTTCCTTTTTCATATGGCTCGGCGTGGGTATTTCAACACTATAATAAGAGTGAAGTATGTATCTAAATTTCTTCTCATTCTCGATATTAAGAATGTACTTCTGAATATTCCATTTTAAATTAATACTCGCCGGCTCGAGTCGAGTCGAATTTTTCGGACTCGTTTTAATTTCTGATACTAAAGCGTGTAAACAAGATCTTTGCAATAAACTTAAACATCTCGTCAGAACAACGAGAAATCTCACATCATGTTATGAAGACATTATTAATGTCAGAATAACTTTTTTCTTTTCATTAGTAAGAAATACTGGCTGACTCCAAAATAATTGGCATGTAAATTCATTGAACTATATAATTTGAAATAATTTTACTCATTTAAAAGAAAAGTAAGATATTGTTTAAATTTTTATTTTATATGTAGCTAAAAGTTTCGATTTTTATGAAACCAGACATTATTTATGATCATGAGTTTAACTTTATTCAGAACATACAAACATCAGAATATAAATGAACTATAATAATAAACTTTATATCTTCATACACAAACAAAAAACTTAAACATTCATATATTCATAACCATAATATCGGATGTCGCAGAAATAATGAATCTCTCTGCATTTTTCATCTTTCTCCTCTATTATTCCTTTGATTCAAACGATTTTTCTTTTGAAAGATAGTGAATAAGAGCCGCATTTTGTATTGCATATTTGAATCTCTAAATACATTTTATTAAGAAAAAAAAAATATCAAAAGATGTGGCGTGAAAAGATCTACAATTTACAAGGAACAGTCTATTTTATTGTATACAATTAAAATAAACTTTAATTTGTTGATTGTAGAGTTTTTCATGCTGTATCTTATAGTATATTTTATTTTTTTAATAAAATATATTTAGAGACTCAAGTATAAAATACAAAGTGTGACCATCTGTTACGAGTCACATATTTACTTTTTACAATTGCTTGTATGTCTTTTTTCAAATATATATAAAACAGTTTTTTGGTCTAGTTATACGTAGTTTTGTAGAAAATTTTAAATGCTACCTTTAATCATATGGATAATAGAGGAGAACATTGACAAAAAATGGTTTCATGACGACTACGAAACCAAAAAAAGGATTTCGAATCCATTTCAAATCACGAAATCTTTTTTATTTTTAATGGAATATTAAAAATATAGGGAGGCTTATTATTTCTTGGACATTCGATACAATTCAAATGAATATTCAAATATAAATGCAATTCTTCGATAACAATAATATAGCTTGTGATTACAAATGATGATCGTATTCATAAAACTTGAAAATCGTCAGTTAAACGCAAAAAATTTAATTCATACTGCAACTTTTGTTTACTTTACTAAAAGCTGAGAAAGATGAAAAAAAAGATATTTACTTTTGAAAGTTGTATTTTAGTTAATACGAATAAAATTCTTTTACTAGATTTAGATATATTACATTGTTTTTTTAATATAAAAAAGACCTTCATTTTGTCATAATAAATATTATCAATATATTTCAAATATTCTCTAATAATCACAAAAAGTAAATGATAACTACTAGATTCAACTATCTATTAATAAAACTTTATCACTAGATGAATAAAACAATCATTAGTCAAGCAAGAATAGAATATATTCTATTGTTAAATGTGTAAAATTAAAATATTAATAATACAATATAATGTCAAACATTGAAATTTCCCTAGAGAAAAACAACTAATTGATTTATTTAATTGATATTCTTATTACAATTTCCTTTTTGTCTAAAATAATGATAACTTTCTTTGTTGGCTAAGTGTATGTTTAAATTCCTTGATACCATATGTTTCATTATATGTAACAAATGTTACCCATAATAACACGATAGTTAACAAAGAAAGAATTGTTACATATGGAACATAATTTACTCCATTGTTAATAACTGCCATTGGCATGACAATATTGACATCTTCTATATAGATGAAATAATCATTGTTTTGTAATAAATTCTTTTCAATATTACACGTACATTTTTTTTAGCAAAAACTAACAAATTATTTTGATAAAGGATAAAATAAATATATATTTATTGATTTGTATTCGTCTTATAAAAAAAAAAAAGAATTATTTTATTTTGTTTAGCGACGTGCAAGTGCTGTCATTGATAAACGTTTGTCCTTCATTTTTCTTTCTATAATTAATCTAAATATTGACTTTGATTACACACGTCGAAGAACACAACCAACAACGGTAAGAAGCTCGAGACGTGTGCACACACACACACATACACACTTCTTAAAACATATATTATATATATATATGTCTTAGTTTAAAAAAAAATTACGCTTGCTTGTTGACATTCAATTCATCGAATGGTATATGGCATATATATTTATAGTCATATAAGTATGGAAGAGGAAAGTGATGAAAAAACGTTTGGCACTATTCGCGCAATGAGACTGTAAGAATCGGCAGACCTTTCATGAATAATTTCTTTTCCACTCAGCAAAAAAATCATCATAGTTTTTTCTTTCTTTCTTTTTCTTTTTTTATTTTTTCTTCGTCTTTTTTTCTGCGCATCATCACCGAGGTTCTTTTTTTTTGACAGTCGGCAGCAATGCTGCAACGATTACCGCCTCTTTTCGTCTCTCTATTGAAAGGAAAGGGTGAGAGAAAAAGCCACACACGTTCCTTCAATGAAACATGTTACTGTGCTATGTGCCGGTAAGCAATTGGGAGGAGAGAGAGAGAGAGAGAGCATTCATTAGTGTTCTATCGATGAAAGAGACGGCAACGTGAATTGAAAACTAATTTTCTTTCGATAATATTTACGAATACAATGAAAAAATTGGTATTTTAGACAAACTGGTAGTGTTACTTATAACGATTTCATTCGCACATTTTGAGGTAAGGGAAAAAACCATTAGTATTCATATAATTTTTCTCTTGAGGCATTTTTACATATTTACAACAGCAGAAGAAGAAGAAGAAGAAAAAAATGACTGACATTTTATTCGTAATGGTAGGTCTACAAAAAAAAAAAACTAAAATTCGAGTAATCAACTATATTTTAAAACAATCATTCTTATCTATTTATCCTTGAAATAAATGTTTGAACAATCTGGATTTTTTTTCTTCGTTTCTAAAAATTGATAATCAAATTAAAAATTCCTTCTTTTCTTTTTTTTTTTTTCTTCATACGACACACGATCTTTTTTATGCATATTAATATTCATCGTACGATAGAATAATTTCCTTTTTTTTTTTTGCTTTCTTTTAAATAACTAAAAAACAAGTAAGAATTGTTGTCATCTTTTGATTGAGACCTTGAATTTGTTGTTATTATAATCTTAGGATATTTACTGTTCGGCATATTATTAATCCTCAAAACATGTTTACAGGAACAAGAAAAAAAAAGAGAGAAATACAAGCAAGTCAGATTGCTATTTTGATAATAGAAACAAGTAAAAAGAGAAAGAAAATACGATCAAATTCGGTTCCATAGAGAAAGACGTCAACTAATATTAATGATTATATAGTCACGCATATTATTTGATTGGACGTATAGAAAACATCTGAGAAATAAATCAATTGTTTTATTGTCTTCTCGATAACAATTTTATCTTCTTCAATAAACTTTTATTTTTTTTTTTTTTATAATCTTATAAGTCCTTGAGTGTCATTTTCTGTTATTTGACAGATACTCAAATATTGCCCATGTATAAAAAAGAAAAATATTTTTCAAGTTAAATATCAGATTTATAAAAAAAAAAGAAAGAAATCCTTGAAAAGCTATACATATATATATACAGTTGATTAAACATTTTCGTCAAAAGTTTATATTTATTCGCAATATGATTATTATATTTCTTGATTGAATATAGAATCATAAGAAGAAAATATCTTGTTATTGAATGTTCTAGAATGTTGTTTTTTTTTTCTTCTCTTCTTTCAAAGGAACGATAAAGACGAATATTATTGAGTTTTCCGTTCTCCGGAAATTGCCAAAAAAAATGTTAGAAGATATTTTCTTTTTAATGGAAAATGTTAAACATATTATCAATAATTTTCATGTTAAAAATGATAGATTAATATTGTCTTCTCTAATGCAAAAATAATAAGATATAAATATATTATCCTAGAATTCTTGTTTCTGTTTTTATTTTTATTATAAAAAAAAAGATGTCTTTGATATTTTTAGAGAGAAAGACATACATTTTTGGATTTATTGTTTTTCTCCTAACTTGTTATGAAAAGAAAAGGTTAAATAGAATAGAAAAGATCAATATGTTGACAAAATAATATAGTAGAATCTTGATTAAGTCGTTATATAAATATCGAGTTTGTTTATCAGTTATAACACATTGTAATATTTAATTTACTAATTCAAATATTTTTTATTTTCTGAAAAAGATCTATTTTTAATCTTTAATTTCATATCTTATCTACAATTCGTTTACTGATGATCTATAAATTAAAATATATTTTTTTTTTATTCTTAGATTTTATACTATTATAATAATAATTATTATTAAATAGTCTTTAAATATAATCTCAAGAAAATAATTATATAATTTCTAATATGCAAAATTTATCTCCACCATTATCTGAAACAACTCGTATTGAAGTAAATGTGTCTGAATTTGCTCGTGGTGAAATAGCTGTTAAACTTCGACGTGATAATACATTACTTGTACATGCTTTACATCTTGATCAATTTGCTACAGATAATTTTTTTCGTAAAGAATTAGTTAAAACATTTCCTATTCCACCCGGTGCCGATGTTGATAAAATTCGTTCTATTATACGAAATAATGGTGTATTAACAATTGATATACCTATGTTAAGAGATAATGATGCAACACGACGTTCACATGAAGAATTATTAAAATCAATTGATCAACCAAGAAATTATCGTAAAAATGATTATAATCGTTCAGCTTCACATGCTAATGTATCAGATTATAATTCTCATACAACAAGACCACCACCATCATCTGTACCAAAACGTGCTGGAAGTCTTATTGATTTAGATCATCGACAATATTCATCAACATTTAATATAGCAGATTTTTTACAATCGAAATTTCATCCAACATTTACATCAAACGGAAAAAAATTAACATTAAAAGTTGATACACGTGGATATGAACCAGATGAATTAACTGTACGTTTACTTGATGATAATTTATTAGTACAAGGAAAAAAGAAATCATCAGCATCATCAGCATCAAAAAAGCATGACAATAAACAATTTAGTCAAAGTATACGTTTACCTGATGGAATTGATAAATATAATGTTACATCACAAGTTATGGAAGACGGAATGCTTTTTATTGAAATACCTTTAATTAATTCATCGATGCATCGATGATTAAACTAATGTGTGTGTGTGTGTTAAGAAAATATATCAAATTATAATATTATGCTAGAATTTGAAAATAAAAAAATCCTTTGGAAAGTATAAAAGAGATTTTTTTGAAAAAATATTTATTTTAATTTTGTGATATTTTATCATTATCGAATTTGTCTTTGAAACATAAAATAAAGTATTATAGAATTAGAATAGTCGTAATACTATGTATTGCTAATATAAAATCTTGTAATCAAGCTGATAGTTAGGATTTTACCAAGGAGAGTGTGTCGTATTGAAAATACAAATGGCTATAGCTGGTGCAAAACAAATTATGATGATTACTAAAAAAATTCTTCGATATGTGAAGTAGAACTTTTTTTTGCTTTGTAAACAAAACTTTCGTATAAATTAAAATGGAATCATTTAAAGTAATTTTTGAATTTTATCTTTTAAAATTAATTTAAAACATTGGATAATTAGGATAGAAAACGTATTAACTATTGATGTATTATATCACACTCGTGAAGGTAATCGTAGTTTTAAGAGCCTTCTTAAATAGGTTCGCTGGTTTTTTTTGAATATTTAAATGCAATTAAAGGGAATTGAGAGTAGTGGATTAGAACTAGAATTCGATGCTCTTTAAATTTTTCTCTGTCTCACTGTTAGTTAGCTATAATCAAATACATAAAAGAATAGAAAGTTAGAAACATTTTTCGAAATGCTATTCTGTACGTAACGTCATATCTTTCAAAATAATCTCTGGTTGTAATTTTTAGTATTTAATCTACAACAAATTCTGACAATTAGCAATGGTATATTGAAAGCACTTTTCATCAACATACAAAAATAAACTACATAGAATGTTCTATATAAACGTCATTTTTGGTCTTCATGAAAGATTTGCTGTCAATGATTCAATATTAACTTTAAAAAAACTTCTAATGACAAAATGATCAAATATTTTGTATAAAGACTTTGTTAACATAGGTTAGTACTTGTGTATTTTGCCAATCTATGTAAAATACTTATATTTGGTTAGTATCAGTATACTACATCAATTTTTATCTAATAGTGAAATATCAAAATAATCCAGACACATGCACTGAAAATTTGATAGAAATGAGAGTTACTATTGATGTCAACATAAAATGCACTTCAGTATTTTTTAATTATCGTGAGAATGAAAACAGCTAGAAATCTGCGATTTTCCGTGCTCGAGAGACAAATATGAGGAAAGTAAAATTTTACTAGATTATATTGACTATGAAGCAGTAAATTTATTCAGTTTTTTCTGTAGATGTTGATCCAAAGTGTTTGAAAGAAAACTTCTTGATTACATATAACTTTTTATTTACTACTCTACAAAAAGCGGTATATATTTTAAACGAATTTTTCTGAGATTTTCTGGATCTTTGATTTCGATATCCGATCAATTCAAAATAAAAATTAGTGTCCTTGTTCAATCCAACATAGGTCATTGTCTCAAACTCAACAATGATCCGATAATTGATTTTAAGGCGTCCAGTAAATTGTTTATAATTTCTGAATGAAATAAACTAGAAAGTCTAAAAATAAATAATATCATATTTCTCATTAAATGAGAATAAAAAAAAATAGTCATGGCTATGTGCATACTTTGTATCCCTAACTGACCTATTAACTCACGAAATTTTGATCTGGAATAATGTTTATAATGGTTTTTTTATGTTTATTAATATACTGTGAACGTTTTAGACCCAATTTATACTAAATATCGTTCATTTTAATTTTTTTGTGAAAATTGTGAATGTTAAAGATCTTTTACATCTTCGAGTAAAAAAATATGTATCCTATATCAACTATACTTTCCAAGGTTACAATATTTTTAAAAAATAATTGAAAATTTTTTAAATAAAACGACTTCGATACAGCACTCTACATCGATATGAACTAAAGGATGAGAAATAATAAAGTCTAAATTTTGAATTTCATATTTTCCTCATTTACTATGTTGCATTAGAAAATCTTTCCATAAGACCACTGTTTTTATAATTGCACTCAAGATAAATTGTAGAACTTTTCACGCTACATCTTACGACATATTACTTTTTTTTAATGTAACGTATTAAATAATGAAAAAAACGAATGTTTCATTCGTTAAATTTAAAAGTAATGATCCTTTACGACTGTAAATAAATCATATTTACCCATAATCTTGAGCATAGTAATATGGAACCATGTGCAACGCAATATTCTCACTCTACATGATCTCTATTCGGTCATTTACGACATATACATGGATCGTCTTACATGCCATTTAAGTGTCGTAAACGGTCATGTGCTGAGTGTATTGTTCGATCTTAGTAGAGAAAAAAGCATTATTAGTCGTTCTTATTACAATACTCTTAACCCTTGCACCGCGATATCGCCCACCGGTAGGCGACACTTTGCATTTTGTATTTTAATCTGTAAATGCGCTTTATTAAAAAACAAGATATACCATAAGATGCAGCGTGAAGCGCTCTACAATCTACATCGTAAAGCTTATTTTGATATGTCTTGTAGTATATTTTTTTCTATTAAAATGTGTTTAAAAATGTGATTTTCTGTGGTAATCGAATCATGGCGAAAGGGTTAATGTATTATCGTTTAATATGCAAGCAAGGCGTTTCTAACTTTTATTGGTAGCACTCTTTAATTACAGTTCAATATATTTTCTTCAAAATCAATAAACTAATTGAATAGAATCATTATCCTACTCATTCATTTTTTTTATTCGAATTTAATCAAATAAATGAATGAAATT
>JAJEKB010018046.1:0-11917 GCA_022393335.1 Macrotrachela quadricornifera
TTTTTTTTTTATTTTGCTTCTTCAAAATATGATTGTTATAAAGGCATACTCTTCTCGTTATTGTCGAATTCTTTCTGTTCTTTTCTTTCTTTTACTGGTTACTATAGAAGAAGAACGAAGCAAAAAAAAAAGAAGAAGAAAAATATAAAAGTAAATATGAAGAATTCTTCAAATGATACATTAACCATTACTGAATAATGGTGATGGCGACTAAACGAAGAAGTAAAAAGAAAAATATTAATTATAAATGATTTTATTTATTGTATGATTTTATTTTAGGTAATAATGATAATATAAATTATAGTTCAGCATTAATGAGTAGTGCTATACAAGATTATCGAGCTCGAAATCTTGATCTTAGTATGCCTGGTCGTTTTTCAAATCAAAATATAATTCAATCTCGTCCTATACAAAAACATCGAATTAAATCAGTTATTGATACTGGTTTAAAAAAGAAAACTGACACAAATTCATCATCACAAACTTTACCTATAACAAAATCAATAAATAATGATGAACATGAATATGTTCTTCAAGATCCTCAAAATTTAATATCATCTCATCGACAACGTGGAACATTAGCTGAACGTATTGGATTAATTCAAATGACAAATACAAATACAGATAATCATTTAAGTGAAGCAGCATGGAATGAAATAAAAAAACGTTCAAATGATCGTCAAGATTCTAATTGTCCATGTGCAATATGTCAAGAAGATTTTGGTCTTGGACAACAAGTACTTCTTTCATGTTCACATGTTTTTCATCGAGCATGTTTACAAACATTTGAAAAATTTGTTTCACATAATACAAATGGTTCTGATCATCGAACATGTCCTATTTGTCGTCGTACACAATATGAAAAACGTATTATATATGAAGGCGCAAAAATTCATCGCGCCAAATGTGCAGCTCGTATACAAGCTGCATGGCGTGGTTATATTGTTCGACAATGGTATAAACGTTTTCGTCTTGATATGTCAAATATACCAAACGATACAAAATTACGTCAAAAATTTTATCAAGAAAAATTATCAGAAATAACTGATCGTATAATATCATCATGTGATTTTGATTTAAATGAATTATTTAATGAAATTGATCGTAATGTTCAACAAGCACGTGCTATTCGTCAAGCATTTGATGCTCGAATACGTATAATTGATGAAGATGAATGGATTGAAATAAAAGAACGTGCAAAACAACGTAATGAACTTGAATGTTCAATATGTAAATGTTCATTACAATCAATTATTATTGAAAATATTATTAAAAAACCAATTAATAAAACAAATAAAAATAAATTAGAAAAATTATTTCCAAAAATAAAATTAAATGAACAAAAACTAGTAGAAAAAAATGAAGTATTACAACAACCAAAAAGGCCATTAGTATTACTTAGTTGTACACATGTATTTCATGCAACATGTTTACAAATGTTTGAAGAATATTCTTGTGATTCAATGCTTACTTGTCCTGTTTGTCGAACAGCATATCAAAAAAATATATTTTCATTTTAAAATTTTTCATTCAATAATCAAGCTTTTATAATAAAGGGTGATCAGAAAGTTTCGATCTCTCTCTGGAAATTAACATGATAATTAATCCTATTGAGACCCCGATTTTATTCTCGAAAAATTCAGATTTTTATTAAAAAAATCTTTAAATATGGCGAAGAACAATCAACAATACGTGAGGTACACCACTGTCAAGACATATTTTCTTGATTGCAATGTTTGAGAAATGAGCGAAGAAAAGTCTCGAGCATATAGACAAAGAGGAAATTCTATTCATATATAGAACAACAAAAGAGAATACATTATGACTGCAGCGCAGTCGTAGACTATCAGAATGATTTCACTGTCCTTGTTCTTTATTTAACAGATAAAATGCTTTTCCAAATAATTAAAGTAAATGTATTTTTATAACGCCGGTATTGTGAGAACAAAAAAATAGTTCAGACTATGGCAAATTCATTAAATGTTCTAGTCATTTTAATAATCATGACTAAATATGTTCTATCTTATATTTTTTTACAAAACTAAAAATATATTTGAACTATTAAAAATAATTGAAATATTTTTTTTTCTACTTGATCCTTTTAGCTAATTACAAAACTTGAGAAGAATCAGATGGACTAACAAAAATAATTCTCATCATTCTCAATTAAACTACATATATTTTAATCAATTGTTTATAAATGTATATCACACAGAAGAATCAAAACTTTCTGATCACTTTTTATATCATAAAAAAAAAAATTTATTTTTAAAGTTCGAATAATATTAACATTTGGTTGTATTGTATCATTTCATTTTTTTGTTAATCGAATATGTAGATAAAATGACAGAATATTTTCATATGTTTTCTATTATTAAGTAACATAACAATGTTTCTATTACAATATTCAGAATCGATGAAAAAAAAAAGATTGTGTTGATTTAAAAGACAATTATTATTAATTGAATTTCTAGGTAGAATTTTAAAGATTTAATCTATACGAAAATATTTTATATTTTACTTAAGTTTATAAATTCCTATAAACAATATATAATTATGATTTCTTTATGGATAAAATTTATTCTATATGGTAAACAAATAAATATTCGATTTTATTTAAAATATTAATAAATATTTATTATCTATAGGAATAAATCTCTTTAATATTATTTATATTGTGGAAAGTCTATCTGATCCAAATCGTATACCCGCAGCTACATCAATAGATATTACAGTAACACGTGGTAGTAGTACACCATGTAATGATCAAATTTTTTTGAATATTGAAGATCCTGATACTGATATTATAAATCAATATCCAGCTATACAAATAGGTTCATGTTTAACTCCTCGTTGGCATGTATCAATACCATTTGGTATGAATACTAATACATCATATAAATGTTGGCCATCAAGAGATACAGATAATTCTCAATCAGTTGCTATACTTCCTAATGGACAAATAGCTTATAATAACTGTAGTGCAGAAGTAAATAATTTATAAATAAAAAGAAAATATTTTTTTTTTTTTGTTTTGTTTTTTAGATATTTCAACGACCACAAACATTAATGGTTATTTCATGGAGTGATTTACAAGGTAATGGTTTACCATCAACATCATCAAATAATATTTATATGTTATATTCATCTTATCCAATTAATAATTGTGATGGTATTACATTTCCAGTTTGGATTCGTCTTCCATTAAATTATAATAATAATCAATATCGATGTTCAACTATAATTATGTATGAAGCTAATTGTTATTTTGATAAATCTCGTTGTATTAAAGGTTATGAATATAATATTGATGAACAATTAAATCGAATGGAATCAATATCAAATGAAAATTGTTTTATTGTTTTTTTATTTGGTTCATTAGAAGGACAAAATATTGATAAATGTTTATTAGATAATTATTTACAAACAACAAAAGATATTATAAATAATCAAATAAGTTCATTACCAGTTAATAGTGATCCAAGAAAAAATATTCTTTTTGGAATTGGTTATGGTGCAACAATAGTTTTTCAAGCATTACCTATTATGTTTTATTGGTCATGGCAATGTATGATTATTAATCCAATTTATAATGATATAAATGGTCAACAAATAATAAATTATCTTCAAAATTTTATTGAAAAACCTCATCCATATGCTAAAAATACAAATTGTGTTATAATTGCATCATCAATAGATCCATCAACAAATAAATATACTCGACCATTAGCTAATATGCTTACAACATTATCTCCTTTTATTAATGTACGTTTTATGAAACCAATAAATACTTATTATTCAATACGTCCTGTTATGATTATATTTGATATGACAATTGGATTTCAAATATTAGCGTAAGTTATTCAATAAATTATTTATTTAATAATTTTTTTTCATTTAGTGATAATGCAATGAAAAATCAAATATGTTTAGATCAAACAAATAATAATAATAAACGAAAAAAACGAAATATAAATAAAATAGAATAAATTTTAAATTATACATTTGATTGAATGATTTATAAATTTCATTTTATCAATTGTTAATATTTTAAAAACAAAAATAAAAGATTCAAATTTTCTATATATATATATATATATTTATCTTGCATCTAATGGAAAATGATTGAATTTATTTAACAGAGAAAAAAAAAAAGATTATAAACAAAAATTTTATTTTCGAAATAATCTATCAATGCAAAAAAAAAACTGCTACTATAATTAATTATTGATACATAATTCTGATTATTAAAATAGATGTATGAAAAAAAGCTCATATTTACTAGATATCATACTAAAACTATAGATTTTTTTAATATTTATTTATTTTACCTTTCTTCATCATTGAAATATATTAGAAAACACTGTTTGTAATATTAGTATTGGTATATACTTATATTAAAAACATGTGTTGCTCTGATATATTGAAAATATAACAAAATTAAACGAACTATTCAATTGTGTTCTTACAAAGAATATATTAGACCATATGTGTAAGTAATCATTAATTAGCAATAAATTATTTGATAAAAAAAAATATATTCTAGATAATTCTCTACTTCTTCTTCTTCTTTTGCTATTCATACCAAATTTTATTATACAAGAAACATTAACTTTTGAGAATATTTCGAATTTTATCAATCAATTTAAAAATGATATTAATATCAATACATTGATAAATAATGATTCGATAGTAGATGATCAAAATGAAAAGCATGATGATATATTAACTATACCAACAACAGAAACAGGCAATGAAGAAGATATTGTTGGTGTATCAAATATTCATTTTCATTTAACTGTTCCTCGTTATTATTCTCCATATGAAGAAGTTCCTTTTTTATATTTTATTGATTCATTAATGCCAACTTATATTAATCAAGAAAAACATTATTTTAGTTTACATATGGGTAGTAGTCCATATACACCATCATATGGATTACTCTTATCGAATTTAACAAGTGGCTCTTATACATTTCATATAGGTCGTGCATATAATAATACATGGCAAGTTGAAATTAAATAATAATATATAAATATTATTCATTCTTTTAGGGTAGCTGATGCTGTTTATGCAACAAATAATTCAACATATTCTCAAACTATTACAGTATGTTTTTATTTATTTATTTATTTTTTTAAAGAAGTTAGTTTTTAAATAAAATCAGGTTTCTGATATACATACAACAACATCTTATGAAATTAATATTGAAGTATGGAGTGATCTATATGGTGAAAGATTTTATCAATCTAATGATCCATCTATGGATCGTATATTTTTACTTCGTGCTCATTATAAAAGTATTAATTGTGATATAAAACGTCGTATATGGATGTATTTACCACCTGATTATGAAATAGCAACATCAAAACGATATCCAGTTTTATATGCTCATTGGGGACAATTAATATTTAATTATAATGGAAATTTAAATGAATGGTGTTTAGATAGATTATTAAATAATGCATTTAATAATATATCATCATGTGATATACTCAAATGGGGTTTAATTATTGTTGCTATTGATGCGTTACCAAATAAATTTTTATCAAATATGGAATATATTGTTAGTCGAGAAGAAAATGGTTGTCGATCACAAAATTTAATTCGAACATTTTCTGGTTCATTTAAACGACATATACATACAAATTTTCGTACAATAAATCAATGGGATTATACAACAGTACTTGGTTATGGTACAGCTGGTGGTTTAGTATTTGATTTAATGACTAAATATTATCAAAAATTTGGAAAATTTATTATACTTAGTTGGATATTAGATGAAGATTGTTGTGAATCAGAAGTTGAGATAAATGATGCATTAGCTACATCACGTTTATTTCGTAGTAATAATTATTCAAATAAAAATAATACAAAAAAATCTCGTTTATATCCAAAAATTTTTTTTACATGGACATTAGGTGAAGAACCAGCTGAAATAACTCGAGCAAGAGATAATGCTAAAGGACTTAAATATCGTGGAATGCCTATATCAAATATTTATGTTGATCCTGTTAATACAAATCCAACAGCAGAATTTTATGGATTACAAACTATAAAAGCAATCTGTTGGTTATTTAATAATCAAAATGCTGAATCATTTTCTGATATAGCACCTTGGTGGGATAAAGAACAATTAACAGATATGAATTATTGACAAATATAAAAATTTGTCAAATCATATTTAAAAGAATTTTTTCTTTTTTTCTTTTTGTTTATTAAATGCTTGAGAAAGTTTCCATTTAATTAATATTCTTCTAATAAAACTTTCATAATACAATAATGGTATCTAATTTTTACTTTTTGGTTTTTTTGAATAGAAGAAAAATTAATATTCGATATCATAACACAATAAAATCTCTCACAATAAACACTTATTCACGATGCTATAGAATAACTTTTGCATAGTAATTGCTGACTACTGACTTTAACACAATAAAATAAACCAATTTATTTACAATTGGTACTTCTTAGATATAAAAACTAATATAATGTAATGAAAAAATATTTATCTTTGTCAAATATTTCTTACGAATATTTTTGCAGCATCATCGCTAGAAAATAAAATAGTTTAAATCAATTATAACTTCTCGCACTGTTTTCCTCTTTTCCATAAAAACATTAACCAAAAAAAAAATATATATATAACATTAAAAAAAAAAACAGAATCGCCAAGAATTCTAAGAATTGTTTATCGTTTTAACAGATGTACAAGTTCAATCATTTCTTGTGCTAAATTTGATTGACTTAAATTTGTTTGTGGTAAATAACATGCTATTCTTGTTAATAATGCTTGTATAGCTTCTAATGAACATGATTGAACTTTATAATCAACTAATGTTGATAAAGATGCTAACCATGTTTTTAATGTTGATGATATTTTTGCTCGTATTTCTAATGATTTTAATGATATTTTTGTTGTTGAATCATTATTACCATCAATCATATAATTAAGTCTTAAACCTGCAATAGTAAGTAATTGAAAAGCTAATGCTTGTCTATCATGTATACGATTTTCTTCATTAATTGCTAAATAATCATAATTATAAGCATATAAAAGTGATATATAATGTCGACGAATATATTCATGATCAACAAGCATTTCAGTTGATAAACGTGAAATATTATCAAAAATTTTTTCATCAAATGGTTTTGTATAATCATATTGTTCAAATATTATATTAAGTAAACGTGAAAAAAATAATTGTCGTTTATTTGATATTGTACTATCAACATCATCGGTTACTAATGGATGAGAATAAAGATCTGTAAAAAATGCATGTATACCTTTAGAATCAAATAATGAATATGGTCGAATTGATTTTATATGATAATACATTAAATAATAAAGTATATGTATTAATTTATCATGATGTAATACAAGATGACCATTAGCAGGTTTTTGTTCCATAACAAGTTCAACTAAAGAATTTTGTTGATCATTTTGTTCAGATATAGATGAATTTGAATAAAGATTAATAAATGGAGAAACTGGTTCTAAAAAGAAAAAAAACAAGATAAATTAATAATGAAACTTTTTCTATTGAATACCTAATTGATCTGATGATATATTATTATTAGTAGTATTTAATTGCCAAACATCATCAATATTAAAAATAGGTATTTCATTAAGTTGATTATAAATTGATTCAATAAATGTATTAAAAAAATTTTTTGATAATTCTTCAAGAAATATAATTAAATCATTTTCATTTAAACGAAGTTCTTTATAACATAAACGATCTTTTGGAATTTTACCAATTTTTTCAATTAATTGTGTTAATTTTACTATACGAGAACGTATATATGTATGCCATAAAAGTGTACCTAAATTTTGTTTTATTATTCCAATATGAATTTGATTATAAAAATTAAGTGAAAATTTAAAAAGATCATTTGGTGTACGATTTGTTGTTATTGATGCTGGATTAGTAGCTGATATTAATTGTTTATTCCACATAGTCATACATATCCAACAGGAATAAATTAATAAAATTGTTGGTTCAAATGTATGTGGAAGAATTTGTCGACAAATTGAAAGATTTACTAAAAAAAACAGCATTTTTATATGGTCACTCGGTTCATTCAGAATAAAAATTTATCAAATATAAATTTCAATATTACGTTGTTTTGTAAATAATATAAAACTATTTTAAGTATAATTTGATTAAACCTTTGAATTCCGATGGTACAAATATTTCCTACCTCGAGAGCTATCTTTGAATCTTTCAAAAATGATATGGGTTCTTTATCTAAAAACTTTCTTTTTTGACTTTTTCTCTTTTAAAGAGCTCTGTAATATCTTGCATCCTGACACGTTCTCTATAGCAAAAAGAACCATAAAATGTATAGCATGAGCCTAAACAAGAAGATATTTAATCATTTCAGTAAACTCGACTCACGAAGGAAGGGTCCCAACTGTCCAATCGCTTTTGAGCCGAGACTATGTGCATTATGCAGACCCAAATGAGTTATGAATAGTCTGAAAAAAGTTCGTGCCGCTGGCTTATTGCTATGGAGATATTGTACTTTTACAGTATTTTTTAAAAAATGCTCTGGTCCCCCTTAGGGATACCAGAAAAACTGATTTTCGAATTACGACTTGAAACTTTGGATAGAGATAGACCTCAGTGAAAATAGTTTACTGTGACTATTTCAGATTTTTTCGCCCTTCCTACCTTAGGATACAGTTATGAATAGGTAGTCTCTATAAACTGGCAGATTTGATGCCCTTATTTTAAGATAAAAGCAGATGATAAAATCTCAAAAACATTCACAATAAACTATTCTCATTGAGGTCTGTCTCTATTCAAAGTTTCAAGTCGAAATTCGAAAATCAGTTTTTCTGGTATCCCTGAGGGGGACCACGGCATTCATTTTTAAAGAATACTGTAAAAGTGCAATATCTCCATAGCAATATGCTAGCGGCCCGAACTTTTTCCAAGCTATTTATAACTCATTTGGGTCTACATAACGCACATAGTCTCGGCTCAAAAGCGATTGTACAGTTGGGACCCTTCCCTCGTCAGTAGAAAAAAAAATTTTTTCCTCAACTGATTAAAATTTGAATATTACTTTGAAATATATTGTCATTTGAATCAGTTGATGTCATTGTTAACCATGATGGTTCAATAGACGCTTCAATAATTTTTTTCGTAATAAGTTCAAGTAAATAATCATTTCGATGTTTAATAAAAATAGATTCAACTGTAAATTGATTTAATTTAAGATCATCTGATTCATCTTGTTCATTATTACATTTAATTGATAAATATAAATTTTGTATAGATACAAGTGCAGATAAACGACGTATTAATAATGATAAATTCATTTCATTATCATATAAACGATATATAAATGTTAATAAAAGTGCTGTTAAACTATTTGTTGTTTTTTCAAATGTTGTTTTTAATAATATTTGATTATTATTATTAATTGAATAAATAATTGAAAATATATCTTTCCATATTTGAATTGTTTTAGGTAATATTAATGGTATTGATAATAATGAATGTAAAAAAAGTAAAACAAGATCATTAGATTTTAAATGAATTAATTTAAGATATGAATGAAAATTTTCTTTTATATCTTCAATATTATTATACCATAACCATGAAGAAAATACATATAAACCAAGATTAGAAAAATCTTCAGAATTAATTGTCGGTTTTATTTCAAGTTGATAATTATCATTTGAATTTATATGACGTGATGGCATAAACATTGATTGAAATTGTCCAAAACTAAATTTTGTATTTGAAATATTTGTATTCT
The DNA here is from genome assembly GCA_022393335.1 of Macrotrachela quadricornifera. NCBI lineage: Eukaryota > Metazoa > Rotifera > Eurotatoria > Philodinida > Philodinidae > Macrotrachela > Macrotrachela quadricornifera. The sequence goes on from JAJEKB010018046.1 coordinate 9,775, forward strand.
CAATAAAATGAACTTTTTTTTTTGTATTTTTATTTATTCGATTATTATATTTTTGTTCAAATAATTGATAATAAAGTATTGTTTCATCATCTGTTAAATCAAGTTCTTTTTGAAATTCCTTTTAAATATTAATATAAAAAAAATTAAATTTTTTTTTTTCTTATTACCTCTTTAGAAAATAAATCTTCATTTTTAATAGAAGATGATAAATGATCAATTCGATATTGTTCAATTATCATATAAATATTAAGTAAATTTAATGCATTATTACAAAAATCTTGTAAATGAATACATTCTTGAGGATTATGATGATGAGAATTTTTTTCTAAATCAATTAAAATTTCATCAATAAACATTTTTATTGTATTTAAATCAAGATAATCTGTATGAAATAAAAGATCAAGAATTTCAGTTTGACAATCAAGTGATAGAAGTCGTTTTACTAATTGACGAATATCATTTTTTAATTTATCATTATCCTTAGTTGTTTCTTTAAGAAGACGACGAACTTGTCGTACAATCATTATATCATGTGCTCGTTGATTATTTCGATCACTAAATAGATTAGAAAAAATAATCATTGTTTTTTTTTTCTATGAAAAAAGTTTACTAAATAACAAAATTGAATTACGAATTCAATAAAAAAATGAATTTTAGAATATTTTAGTATCTATTAGTTGTTCTAGAGAGTATATCAAAGTCTACTTTAGAATATTTGAAGAAGGGTGACAATTTTTTTAATTATCGAAAAAAAAAAGAATGATTGTTTAACTAACCTTAATATGAGATGAAATGGAATTTGAAGTGTTTTAATTTCTCCATTTTCATCGAGAAGTATACATTGTTTATATTGTGATAATTTTGATGTATTTGATCCACTACTTGACCAACCAAGTGTACAATGTTCAAGATAAATTAAATGACTATTTTTTGATACATTAAAAGCAGCAACACGAGCACCTTGTTGACAACCCCATATCTAAATATACAACGAAATATATATATTTTTTTTTATTGTCTTTAGAATTTTATTTTAAAATTAATCGAACTTCAACTAATTGACGTTTTGGTGCATGAATAATAAGAAAAAGTGCAGATTTTTTTGATGATGAACTCATTGATGCATCACGTGTTGTTGATTCTTCAATTTGAATAAAACCAATTTCTGCTTCACGATAACCTTAAAAATATATTCAATAAAAATATTTATTAAAAAAAACACAATATCATATCATACTAACCTTTAAACATACGAATAGCAATTCCTCTATGAATATCATAAACAATTATTCGACCAAAACTATCACATATTGCAGCTATATGAAGTCCTGGTGAAACAATTATTTTTTCTCCATGTCGACGTAAATCACGAATACCAAATCTAAATTTGTTTTGTTTGTTTTTTTTATTTAATTTATCTTTACAAATTAAATATTATATTTTTCATATACTTACCTACTCTCAAGTTTTGTTTCTGATTCAATTTTTGGTTTACGTACATCTGTATTTGTTGATGCTTGTTTCGATGGAATCCATCGACTATAAAAAAAAATTTGAAAAAAAAAACAACAAAATTATCTAATCAATCATACCTAACTGCAGATATAAATGAACTTTTCACTTTATCAGCAAGTGCAAAAGCTACTTCGGTTAAATGTGGTACCTGTGCACCCTTTAATCAAAAAAAAATGAATAATAAAAAAAAAGAATAGTAAAAAAATTTTACTTCAGCACAATAATAAAAATTACAATAAGGATCAGAACCAATTGTAATTAATCGCGTAAAAAGAGGTGGTACTGGACGAATCTAAGTATATAAAAATAAGAATTTATTATTAAAAATCTAAAAACAAAATTCAAATACTTGAGCTTGATAACCACCTGTCATGGAAGCAACACAAAATTGATCAAAACGATTATCTGTTATTAATCCTATAAATATAATTAAAATCTAATGAAAAAACAAACTAATCAAATTAGGAAATATTTACCTGCAGGTGCAAAATCAAAAACTTGATTTTGATCAGGAAAACCCCATTTTTTAAATGATAATTGAGGTGAAGATGAAGATAATATATTAGCTATAAAGAAACGAGAAAAAAAAAGCATTTAGTAATTACAAAAATGTTTTTTTTTCTTCCTC
>JAJEKB010018047.1:0-27608 GCA_022393335.1 Macrotrachela quadricornifera
TTATGATCAAAATAAACATAACGTAAAATAGAAAACTAATTTAAAAAATGAAATATAACATTTTGCCAATATTTCACATGATAATGTATCTATTTAGTTGATATTCAGTTCTGTAGCTAATAAAATAGATCTCTAAAATACTGCATCCTGATTTAAACAATATTTAAACTTATTATCAATAATAAAAATAGATTCTATACTTCTTAATAATTAACACATTTTCATTGTACTAGAAAAAAAAATAATATGAGCCAAATGATCCATTCTACATACTCAACTGGTTTTCCACTTTAGTTTTGTGTTCACTTTCATTCTTTATTAAACACTAGCGGAGGTACCCGATGAAAAAAGAATATGGTTAGAGTTTTGCATCTTCCATCTGAGTTTTTCTGCTGTACATAACACGTCTTCTACAGGACTGTCCTCCGCTGTGGGTGAGCCATCTACAACAGAAATTTTCGCGTCACATCTGAAACATCTAGGACAGTGCTTTTATCAGCATGCGTCAGACATCTTTAACAGGAGTGTTCATGCTATGCGTTAGGTGTTCGCTATTGGACTTTTCTCGCGTGCGTGATACCTATTCCACAGGACTTTTTTCGCCGTACCTGTAACCTCTGCTAGAGATTTTACCCCGTCGTGCGTGGGATAGCTTTCATAGAGCTTTTCCCGCCGTGCGTTGGGTGTCTTTCACAGAGCTTTCTCTGCCGTGTATGAGGTATCTTTCAGAGCTTTTCCCATCGTGCATCAAGCATCTTCAACAGGACTTTTCTCATACGGCTACAGCTGAATCTTCACTCTCATATTTGCATTGAACTGCATTATTTGGTTAGAAAGTGAGTAAAATCAGTTTCTTACGACTTGGATCAAGTTTCACACACACCTCCTTCTCTCACGATGACTAAATACATAGCGAACAGATTCATCAGAATTTCGATCTGTATTGATCGCGATGAAACTTCACCCAGCTCCTTCCGCGCACCCCGTTTGGTGGTTTCAACCTCAAGTCGACTTTCCTCATGTGCTAAGGAAGTAGTGTGGAAAGTTTTGTGACGCTAGCTATAAGAGAGATTGAATGCATAGCGAATAGACAAACGTTTTTCTTTAAATATATACATACGTCATCGTTGTGAGTCAAGAAAAAGAACAAATGCGTTGTTTCTGTGAGTCGTAGAAAACAAATGGATATACAATAGTTGTGAATCAAGGAAACACTCGTATACACTGTTCTCTTATAACCTATTAGAAACCTTCGATTTTCACACTTACACCAAAGAATCATCAATACGAAATAATTAATCTTAGAATCATAACAAATTCGCTAAATTTCTGAAAAATTCATGCAAATTTCATTGCCATATGACATGGGTAAAATTTCACCGAAACACCCCCACCCTACTCCTACTAATGGTAACAGCGCTCTATAAAGCTACCGCTGCACTCAGAAAATCACCGTGGAAAGTTTGGTAGAGTTAGCTGAGACACTACTATCTGGGTGAGATTATACCCACACCCCACACTCTCACCCTCACCCCACCCACCTCACACTCTCGGTGGGTGACCCCGCTATGACCTTCCTCCGGGCCTGGGAATGCACCATGGAAAGTTTGGTGATCGTAGCTTTTACAGGGACGGAATGCATAGCGAACAGACAGACATTCTTCTTTATATATATAGATTTAATAATAATTTAAGTTTCTCGATGAGATGAAGACCTTTTATAATGAAAAAAAAATGCGGACTACACTGCTTAATGAGAAACTCAGCTATCGTTAAACTTGATAAGATAACTAAACTTGTCAATGTTATTACAATAATACGTTAACATAACTTTGACAACGTATTATCACTTTTATCAGTAAAATTTGAAAAATTCTTAACTTGATAACTTTTCAGGATATTCATTAGTCATTTCATTATCTTTCCTGTTAATTATCAATCATTAGCTACACTTTCAACTGTCCGACAGTTCTTATGTTAGAGTAGCTTCTAACTTTTCTTTCGTTTTAATTATCCAAAAACAAGAAGAGAAACTCAAATTTGAAAAAAATCGTCTTTTTTTTTATGCTTCCCGAGAACAAACTAAAGTTTCTATTTAGAAATGGATTTCGACTGGTATAAATTTAGTCTTCATATTTTCATACGCGTTTGAATCATAATTTTCTAACCTTCGGCATTCGAGATCACCGACTTACAAATACAGCATTTTTTATGCGTACTGATTTATTAAAGAAACTACACGGTATTCGAGTTTCACTCAACTACAAAATGCAGTGCGAAGAATAGAATATCGGTTATCGAAAAATCGGTGATTCATTGAAAATGTATATTCGTTTCAACGATTTAGCATGAACGAAGTAGACACTCCATAGGCTCTTTCGAACTTATTGAATCATATTTCCTGTCTGTGGATGTTGTCAAGAAAGTAAGGTTTCGATCAATAAAATGCAGGCATAATGAAACTCATCATCATGAGAACTGTATTAATACTTCTCAACTTGCTTCTAGTGAACACTGTCGATTGTTGCTTTAATTATTTGTCTGATTCATTATTTATCATCAGATGTATTCACAACTGTTATACAGAGAGAATGGCGTCTAAATTTGTCTTGTTTTCGTTTTAATTATCTCAAAATTCGAAAAAAAAAACAAAATTCTTAATTTTAATGAATGATTAATTAAGAAGATATAGAGGAGACAGTATTTTCATTTTCATTTTCATTATGTAAACGGTGGGCAATGTCTGTAAGAAGATAACCCATTAGATTAAGTCCTTTCCAATTTGATCGTTGTTTAATCAATGTATCATCTTCAGCTAAGCCAACACCCCAAATAGGATCAGTTGGTGATGCTTCAACAAATAATACATCTTGTTGATCTAATAAAAGTTTTTTTAAATCTTCATTTTGTGTAAACTAGAACGAATCAATATTTTTACTAATTATAATATATATATCAGCATAGTATTAATATTATTACTTTGAGATAATTTCCATTAGTAACAATTCTTGTACGATTATTAACCCATATTTGATCATTAAAATGTTTTACTTTTCTTCCTAATGCTCTACATTGTCCAGGTTTAGTTGCTTTAAGAATTTCTTCTGCAATATCATCATCATTAAATAATTCTAATTTTAAAATAAAAAACAAAATAAATAATGAAAAAAACTATAAGAAAAATTCATTTACTTGCTTTTTGATACATCATATATTGTTCAGTACAATGATATTCAATATCATTATCAATAACTTTACATGGATAAAAATTACTATATGGTGATGCATTTGTATAAAAAAAAACAAATTTTGTGGGTTCATTATTTGGAAAATAAGCATGAACACAATTGACAAGTTCAATTTCAGATGAACTTAATTGAGATCGAATATTGGTTGACATGATTTGTATTATCAAAATAAAAATTTAAGAGTTTTTATATACTCTACCAATGTGAGAAATGATTAACCTTATGTTTACCGTCATACTATTGCAACAGTATTGCGCAATACATATAAATATGACTCTTATTCAAACAGAAATACAAAAATTTGAAACTATTGCATCATTGTAGACATTAAGAATTTGATTCTGATTTTAAATGATGTTACGATAAACACACAGATTTTGTATACTTTAATCTTTTGATTGTGGACGACACAAATAAGCGTCACAATAATTTTCAGTTAAATTAATCCTCATAGATTTGTATCTGATATTAATTTACGTAAAATCTTTACGAAACAAGCACATTTTAGTGTATTTTAAGTTATAGATTTCTTTACCATGATATACTTTATATAAATTCAAGACTCGAAGAATAATGCATTCTTTGAATTATTGACCGAAAGTGATCCAATTCATTGTTCAAGAAGACGAAAGTAATACATTTGTAGTAATACAATAAGAGATTCAACAAAAAAAGAGTGATATAATGTATGAGCATATTCAATATCATATGAGGTTTCGTATTGTACCATGTTTCGAACTATATGACATGTTGAGAAAACACTATCTACGTGTATTTATAGAATTTCCTCATAAACTATTAATATAAATTGAATTATAATCAAGTATACAGATAAAGAGAAATTTTAATTTCTTCGGAAAAACTTCATTTCTAAAGGATTAAAATATTGCTTACTGTATTATCATATACCATGACTTGACTAATGTTGTTTTCATTCCTTTTAAAAAATTAATTTCTAAATCAAAATAAAGAACAAATAATATATTTATTATTAATCAATAATATCAAATACTACAGAAAAAAAAAGAGACATCAAGCAATCAATCTATACTAACAAAATAAATGTAAATGCGAAAAAAAATACCATCTTATTATCATTTACTATACTAAATAAAATTTGTAATATTAAAGAAAACCGGAAAAAAATAATGTTGTCATGCAGGATAGACAATCATCATACAAATAAATTAAAAGGAAAGACTATATGAATATATATTGAGCAAAAGACAAAGGCTATTATTGTTTTAAAAAGAGGCGCACAATGTATAAATTATTGAGATAATATGGTAAGACACAAAAAAATTTCAGATCATATAAAAGGAGAAGGATAATCGTATTGCATAGGTAACTATTCTAATTCGACAATTAAATCGTCACCTTGTACCTGTTGACCAACGTCAATATGAATTTTCTTTACTTTACCATCAACTGTACTCTTGACAACAGTTTCCATCTAAATATTAATAATATTATAATAAAAAAACTGAATTTTGTTTTTTTATACATACCTTCATAGCACTTAATACAACTACTGTATCTCCTTTTTTAATTGTATCACCTTCTTTTGCTTTTATATCAAGTACTTGACCAGGCATTGGTGCACCTTTAAAAAAAAATTTGGTTTTCAATTATGTTGAAACTATAAATATTTCTTTTTTTTATTAATCATATTGTAAACTTACCAATTTGATTCTTTTTATTTTTATCAACTTTTGGATGAACTTTATGATCTTTAATAGCTGCTTTATCTTTAACTTTCATTGAACGTAATTGTCCATTAACTTGAAAGAATACTTCACGTTCACCTGTTGCAGTCATTAATTCACTAATAGCTAAAACAACAATATGAAGAACTTTTCCATGTTCAATTTCAATACTAAAAGAAAAAAAAATAAAGAAAAAAATAAAATAAATATTTAAAATAATTTTTACTCCATCATTTCATTTAATCTTGGTCCAACAAAAAATATTCGTGTTGGATAAAGATCAACAGGACCATATTGTTTTTTAAATTCAATATATTCTTCAAGTACTTTAGGAAACATAACATATGACATAGCATCACATTTACGAATAATATCATCACCAAATTTCTTTTTTAATTCTTCTTCAACTTTATTTAAATCAATTGGTTTAGCATCAGCACCTGGACGATCATCAAGTTTTTTCTTTCCTTTTAACATTTGTGTACGAAGTGGTTCAGGAAATCCACCATATGGCTAAAAATTAATATTTTTTTTTGTTTATTTAACTTTTAATATACAAAAATGAATTAAATAATTACTTGACCAAGTTGACCTTGCATAAATTCGACAACACTTGATGGAAATGAAAGTTCTTCACCACGTTCATGTACATCTTTAGCTGTTAAATTATTTTGTACCATAAATTGTGCAAGATCACCAACAACTTTTGATGATGGTGTTACTTTAATTATATCACCTAAAAGTTGATTGGCTTCAATATATGATTGTTTTACATTTTCAAATTGTGAACCAAGACCAAGACTAAATGCTTGAAACTAAATTAACCATTAATCAATAAGTATTTATTAAGAATTTTATGAGAAATAACTGAATTTTGCATTTATTCTCTCGCAATACTATGAAAAGTTTTATTTAAAATTTAAAAGAATAGAGAATACATTATAGTGAATTTTACTTTTTCATATAAAAATGGGTTAGAGATCCACTGATTTTAATTTTATTTAATTGTACACTTTTATCAATATCATCTTATTTATTCTACAATAATTTACAATATTGAGATTAAGACTTCTTCATAATCATCATCAGCTATCAAAGAAATACATCAAACTCTTTATATATAATACAACATATGTGTTTAGATGCTTTACTCAATGATTTATTCCTCATAATTCATCTGTCACGTCTTGATTGCTTCTCTAGGCACATAAGCTCTAATGAATTGATATTTCTTTTCTCCCAATGAGAAATCGATAGTACAACACGATCTAACAAATAATATTTGGTAAGTAAAGAATTTGTCTACCATTATGATCGTGTCATGCCATATATAGCAAAAAAAGGATTCAATAATATAGTGTAATAAGAATTTGATGCATTTCTTTGTTAAATGATTTAAAAAAAACAAATTGTAAAACTCAACTATGGACTAGGTGTTACCCATTATTCTTACTTGTAAATTTGTATATTGTCCACCAGGTATTTCATTTTTATAAACATCAGCATTACCACTTTTCATTGTTGTTGTACATTCAAATGGAGCATAAAGTAAACGTGTTTGTTCCCAAAATGCTGAATATTCATTTATTTTATCCATATTAATACCTGAATCATATTTTGTATTTTGTAATGCAGCAACAACACCACCCATAGTTGGTTGAGATGTCATACCACTCATAGAATCAACAGCTACATCGACAACATCAGCACCAGCTTCAAAAGCTGCAAGATAATTAGCAACACCAGTTCCAGCTGTATCACTACAAATAGAATAAGAATTTATTTATTGAAAATAATAAATGAAAATAAAATACAAGATAATCTACGATTTATTTACATATATGAATTTTAAAAAAATGCATCATTATGTTAATGAAATAGATGATGTGGAAAATATATTGTATAAACTATTAAAATCTACGAAAAATGGGGAAGATTTAATAATCATTTCAGGCTTTATTGGACCACTCATATAGCTCTAGTGATAATTAAAGTTGTGTATCAAAAAAGAGTTGATGTTTTTTTTTCATAAATTATTGTTCATTTCTTTTTTTGTGGCAACGGATAAGACGATATGGAATCACTAAATCAATTCATGAACATTTTTAGCCTTCCAGCATAATACCACTCGATCTTTTATTGCAAAATATTTTCTACTAAGATGCTAACTACATTCTTCAGCTTCTTATCCTTTAAATTTTCCTCGCTATAGACTTTCGATGAGTTTTAATTATTGATTATCTTATAAATTTCATTTCAAATAAATCATCAATAACTATTCATATTTACTGCGTATGTAAATGAATAGGTAAATCTGGATGTTTTTGTCGAATAGCATCAATTAACATTTTTGTTGCTCTAGGTTTAAGAAGGCCAGCCATATCTATAAAAAAAAACCAAATATAAATTTTAAAAAAATCATTCATTTTGCAAAATTTTATTTAACTACCTTTAATAGATAAAATATGTATACCCATTCGAACAAGTTCATCAACAAATTTTGTATAATATTCTAAATTATATTTTGTACGTGTTTTATCAGCAACATCACCTGTATAACAAACAGCAGCTGATATAACACCATTAGCTTTTCCAACAGCATCAATTCCAATTTTCATATTTGGTAAATAATTTAATGAATCAAATACACGAAATATATCCATTCCATGATCAACAGCCATTTGACAAAATGAATCAATAATATTATCTGGATAATTTGAATATCCAACAGCATTTGCACCACGTAATAACATTTGAAATGGAATATTTGGTATAAGTTCTCGTAATTCACTTAAACGATCCCATGGACATTCATGTAAAAATCGAAGAGCAACATCAAATGTTGCACCTTAATTTTTTTTTAAGAATAAATTAAATATATTAAATTTTTTTAAAATTTCTTACCTCCCCAATTTTCCAAACTATAAAATTGAGAAAAATTTTTTGCTACAAATAATGCAGATTTTTTTAGATCACGTGTTCGTACACGTGTTGCTAATAAACTCTGATGTGCATCACGCATTGTTGTATCCATAAGTAATGCTCTAATAATAATTAGAAAAAAAAGGATAAATTTGCTATATAGAAAAAAATTTTGTTTTGTAATTTACTGTGAATGATTTCGAACAGCTTTAGCAAAACCTTGTGGTCCTTCTTTTTTTAATACTTGACGCCAACCATTAGGAATTTCCTTTCTTTTTATATGAGGAAGTTCAGGTTTTATATCCATTGGTTTTACATTTGTACCTAATGGTGTTAAAGGTCCATTGACCATAATTTCTGATAAATAAGAAAGTAATTTTTGTGCACGATTTTGTGCTGGTACAAATTTAAATAAAAGCGGATTTTCATCTAAGAAACTTGTTGTTATTGAGCCTTGAAGAAATTCTTTATGTTGAAGTACATTAACCAAAAATGGAATGTTCGTTTTGACACCTATAGAAAAAAAAAAGAAACAAAATAATTAAATAATAAATTATTATGATTTAAAATTTCTTTTTCTATTTTACCTCGAATACGAAATTCTTGTAATGCACGAAGCATTTTTGCACATGCTTCTTTATGATTACGTGAGTGAGCAATAACTTTAACTAATAATGAATCATAAAATGGACTTATAACAGCATCTGTATATGCTGATGCACTATCAATACGAATACCTAAAAAAAATCAATTCAATATAAGTAGAATAGATAATAAACTAACCAAATCCTTCAGCTGAACGAAAAACATCAATACGACCAACATCAGGTGTAAAATTATTAGCTGGATCTTCAGTTGTCATTCGACATTGTACAGCAGCACCCATAATTTTAATTTTATCTTGTTCAAGACCTAAATCAGGTAATTTTGCACCTTCAGCAATTTTAATTTGTGATTGTACAATATCAATTCCAGTTATTTCTTCTGAACATGTATGTTCAACTTGTAAACGACAATTAACTTCAATAAAATAATGTCTTCCTTGATTATCAAGTAGAAATTCAACTGTTCCTGCATTTTGATAACCAACATGTCTAGCTAAACGTACAGCATCAGCAGTCATACGTTCACGAATTTTAGGATCTAAATTAGTTGCTGGTGCTACTTCAATAACTTTTTGATGACGTCGTTGTACAGAACAATCTCTTTCATATAAATGTACAACATTTCCATGATGATCACCAATAATTTGTACTTCAATATGTCTTGCTTGTGATACAAGACGTTCAACAAATAATCGACCATCACCAACAGCTGCTTTTGCTTCTGATGATGCACGTTGAAATGCTTCTTCTAATTCACTTTCTTTTGTTGCTATACGCATTCCACGACCACCACCACCACGTGCAGCTTTAAGCATTACAGGATAACCATGTTCTTTAACAAATTCACGTATTGCATCAAGATTATCAACAGCATCTGTTGTACCAGGAATTATAGGTACATTAGCTTCGATAGCTTTAAAAAAAGAAAAAAAAAGAACAATGAATTATATTTTTTTTAAAAATATTTCTAATATTTTATTCTAACCTGCTTGTCGAGCATTTAATTTATTTCCCATTCGATAAATAACATCAGGTTTTGGACCAACAAAACTAATTCCAGCTTCAACACAAGCTTTAGCAAAATCTCCATTTTCAGAAAGAAAACCATAACCTGGATGTATAGCATCAACATCATTTTTTATTGCTACTTTAATTATTTCAGGTATATTTAAATAAGCACCAATTGGTGTTAAACCTTTTCCAATTTTAAATGATTCATCTGCTTTAATACGATGTAATTGTCCTTCATCTTCAGCTGAATAAATTGCAACTGTTCGAATATTACTTTCATTACATGCACGAAATACTCGAATAGCAATTTCACCACGATTTGCAACAAGAAGTTTGTTTATTTTTCGAAATTCATGTGATTTTGATGATTGTTTAGGAGTTTTTACAGATGCTAATCGTTTACATGATGTAAACGATGAGCGAATATAATAAGATGTTTGAAGAAGATTATTAACACGATACATTTTAAAAGAAAAACAAAACACTGTTTTGATTATTTAAAGTATTATATATTTATTCATATCTAAAAAGAAAAGGATTATTTATTCATTCATATAGAATATTAATTTCAAAAATAAACGGAAAAAGAAGGGATCAACATATAGAAACTATCCTCATTTGATTTTTATGAAAAATATTATTTACAATAAGCTCTGTAAAATATTATATATGTAATTGGAAACTCTGCATGATGCATGAGAACTTTTTCTTTTCAATAGAAGCTTTAGGGTCAATTATTCTTTCTTTTAGATTTCTATTTTTAACTATTATAATATCAATCCTTTTCTACATAAAATCATACTATGATTTATCTTAAATAAATACTTGTCAATATTAATGAAATTTAATATATTTAAAATATTAATTATTGACTCTATTTCAAGAACAAAACAATTATTTTTAATAGTATAATTAAATGATATAATTCAAACATTGTTTCTTGTCTATAATTTATTTATAGATCTAATTAATATAAGTGTAGTTCATATTAAAAAAAAGATATGTAAAAAAAAAACATTCTTTTATAAAAGAAAAAAGATTAATCTTGATCTTTTTCTAACATTAAAATTAATTAGAATAATATCTAAGAAAAAAAAAGGAAAATACTTACATTATTATTAATTTTATTGTATTCATGTTAAGAGAAAGAGTATTTGAGTGAAAAATATGTTAAGTCTTGTGAAAAAAAGGATCTATCAATAGGATCTTTAGAGCCTTAAAAAATATTTCGATGGATCAATTAATTATATTACTAATCTCAAGGTCGCAACGACCTTTGAAAAACGATTGATTTCATAAATTTATATAAAAATTCTTTTCCTCAATTGATTTTTAAATTAAAGCAAATATAAAGTATTTATTCCCATCTATTTCTTACTATTTACGAGTCAATTAATAAAACTAGGTCAAGAGAAAAACAAATACTATTATGCACTTATACTTAACCAAAATACTGAGATTACTTTCTCTGATATCTTCTTTTATTTTCATCTTATATTACTATTTAAAAAACAAAATTTGTCTATTTCCTTCTATTTATCTTACTTTATAAATTAGTTTTCTCCCGATTTGTCGTCAATAATTGCCAATGATAAATAAAATATATTAGCTCAACTACTCACGAGATATTCCCAAATGAATTATTTTCTAATAATAAAAACTATTGAGAATAAGAATTTGTAAACTTTTGTCTAATATTATCTAGTTTTAGTTTTACTTACCATTAATTATTTTTGTCCTTGATCTATGTATTCATTTTAGTATCTAATAACGAGTCAATACATTTTTCAACACTTAATAATATAAGATGTTATATAAACGAAAAGAAAAAAAAATGTAGATTTCATCTACTAAGAACAAAAATAACGAAGATCGCAAATAGAAAAGACTGGTTCAGTACATATATTTTTCTCTTATGTATCAGATGATAATGGTACACTCCCACAAATATGCTTATATCCCATACAAAAGAGAAAAAAAAAACGAAGGAGATATATTTAGCTGGAACCAGAACGGAAAAAATACGGCAGAATATAAGTTAGAAAAAGGCGCATGTTTGCGATAGTATCATAATAGAAAATAAGAATTACTTCATGCTATTCATCATTCATAAAAACAACAATCGATCTTTTAGTTCGGTACATTCATCAAATACAATCATTTTTTTTGCTGAAATTTTTTTCAAGAAAAAAATAATTTATACTGATTCTTGATTTGTATTTAGAAGAATAGATATTGTACCATGAGTACAATTGCTAATGCATATGTTATTGGTGGATAACTAAAGCAAATTATATTATATAAATATACAAAGTGTTATTGTTTGAATAGATAAATTTTTGATATTTGTATGTAATTATATTTTATTATGATGACTGAGAATATTCAATTCATACTGTTCAATAAACTACTATTTAAAAGTTTTATTGAATAAATTATTTACATTTAATACTAAATCACTTATATAAATATAAGTCATTGTTCAAGTTCATATGAACGTTAGAGAAATAGTATCGGTGCTAGAAGTCATAAGACATTCAGTTATTTTTCGAATAATTTTCGATAGGAATAAAATAGGAATTTATGGCTTTTAACGTCTGATAGAGGACAGAGGAGTATATGAGATATACCGATTTTCATTCATCAAACAATTGACGAATCAAATAAATGTCTTGATGGAAGTATTCAAATCAAGATTATGAAGCAATATTCCATTTGATTTTAATTTGTAATATCATGATTTCATTGTTTAATCTGTTCTCTTTCAGTCTATACAAAGCTGACCTCTCTACTATATTTCATTTAGGAGATATGAGAATGTCTTAAAGGTTTTAGATTTTGCCCAATTGTCCTCTGATTACTCTTGCATACTTACGAAAAAAAGTTGATTGATCATGCGCAATCGACTGATAGCATATGTTTTTTGTTACCAAATCATTCGACATCTTATATCCTCATTCTCAAAGCATAAGATATGGATTTCCAGAGATCTTGGCATAGAGACATCGAATCATTTTCAAACAATAAATAAATGTTGTCAGGTAATTCAATATGGTTAATTTCCTTGTTCTCAAGTTCTCTGCATATGATCGGAAAACAATTAGCCAAAGTTTAAGATCTCTAATGTCTCTTTAAAGGAATACAGTAAAGGACTCAGCTTTGGTAGATCGAAAGAGAACATGTTGATCTATGAAATTATGATATTACAAGTTAAAATCAAATGGGATATTTCTTTGATATCTCGTTCTCAAAATTTCTATCAATAAATTCATCTTGTTAGTCAAATGCACGGCGAATGAAAATCGCTACGTCTGTAGTTGTCAACTCTCTCTTTTTTATCAAACTCTGTAAATCGCAGGTATAAACAAAAGTACGGAGAAAAATCGATTGGATGAAAATCATGATAACGATAATTTGATAAGACAAAATTCTCGTGCAACTTCATTTTTAAACTTCATCGATATTACAAAAATTATAAGTGCTGTTGAACAAAATATTTTGTAACTGTTGTTGTTTTTTATTATGCAAAAAACAATGTAAAACCTTTCTCACATACAATACTCAAATGTCCTAAAAAACAGCAAAAACAAACAAACAAACAAAAGAAAAAAGAAACCATCTCGTTCAACTCTTGTTCTAATAGATCACAACAGAACGAAAAAAAAAAGATGTTCAGAATATTTTTGTTTTTATCTTGTTTGAAATAGAAAAGAAAAAAAAAATGAAGTTTTTCAGTCATCACACATAGATCGAAAGAAACGAAATAACCTAGAAAAAGAAAGCACGAAAGTAAGCGAAGATAATTAATTCTGATTGTGTCAAACTGCTTCATTGTTTCCACCATTTGTTTGAACATCACTTGGCAAATATGTAGATGATGGATTTGTTTGAAATATATTTGCTTTAGGCCAAAGATTATGACAGTTATTACGATATTTTTCAAGCATCGAATTTTCAATAGAACCATAATCACCTGATTGCATACTTTCATATATATTTGAACATGTCTATGATGAGATTAGAAAAAGAAATTATGAAATAAGAAAAATATTTATATAAGAAAAAATACAAACTTTTAAATTTTGATCAGTAAAATTTGAATCTAATGTTGTAAGAAATTCAATAGTTTTGAGATTGTCCGTTGGATTAATAAGGCGCATTACTTTAGCGGCTAAATAAATAGAAATACATTGTTTTTATTTTTTCTTCAGAATGAAAATATTAAAAGACATATTTTTCAAGGATTAGACTATACATTTTATATTTCTTATTTTATTTGAAATCAAGATTTCGAACTTAGCTGTATCAAAGTGATTTTGACACAAATTATTTACGAATTCGGGTTATGATTTCAAGAATCGGTATTTTTGCGATAACTTAAGCAGTTTTTTGAATATGTAAGTCAACGTATTTCTCATTGTTACACAAAAAGTGATAGTGCTGTTGCATTGTGATCTCGACTGAATTTAACGCTGATAACACGTGACAACTAGAGTTTTGTAACTAAAAAAGTCCGGTACCTATATTCGTATCTGGATACAGATAAGATGCGAATATGAAAGATACTAAACTAAAAACCATGCGATGCTCTAGAGATTCGATAGGATAAATTCAAAGTCTGTTACTGATATTGCACACGTTGAATGCATTTTCAATTCGTTGAGTTTATATTTTAAAGTTATTATTCCATCTTTATGCCACAGATGTGAATAATATGGGCAGAACGAAATGCAACTACAAAAATTTATATCCATACAATTCTATAGTAACCTAATCAAGATAAGGCTAGGAGGAGGTAAACTCTGTCATCAGAGGATCAAGTCCTACCATCAAAAAGGTAATTGATAGTTTTTCAGAAAATGAGTCCCACATCAATAAGAGCTTTAAAAGCTAAACCCCGACATGTCCTATGATCAGTAAGATTCTGTTGATTTTTAAATCACTACTAATTTAATTCGTTTTCTTTAAAATATCACTGTCTATTTGATTTTACATAGGTACAGTCTATATTCTGAAGCCTTATCTTTCTTCAAGAAATTTCTGATTTAGAAATCATGTCTCGATTAACTGTACAACTTTCTTTGATATAAATTTTACAAGAAATTATTTCAAGACGATTGTCTCTAAAAAAGATAGCAGATCATTCATATAGATTTCTTATACATTAAAATGCTAATAGTTATAAGTCATATGATCAAAACTACATAGATTAGTTTTATATAATTCTGCATATAAGCGAATATTCATTCTGTCTAAGAATCAAAATCATTTAGATTTAAAAATTATAAGAAGAGAATATTAAATTTGATTGAAATTTACCTTCAGCACGATGTGTTAATGAATTCGAATTATTTTTAAGAAATTCTGCATTGAGATCTTCAACTTTTTTGATTGAATCTCCTTGTTTAATATTAAAAGTTTTTAATTCATCATCAATTAATGTTCGAACTCGTTCATCAGTTATAGGTTCAGTTTCAACTAGAACATAAAAAATAATAAAATTTCTTTTCTTTTTTCTCTTTTTTTTTTACCTAATTTAAGAAATTTCATCAGACATGAATGAAGTTTTGCATTATTTGAATCGATTTTTTTTATTCGTTTTAAACAACGTAACATTAATAAATGTTTTTCTAAATATATAAATATCAATTTTTTTTATTTTTTTCTGTTTTATTAAACATACTTCGTCGATAATAAACTTCAAAACCTAAATAATGTGTTTCGAGAAAATTTGCAGAAAAATCTTCAAGTGGTTGTAAAAATCGCATAGCTTCTTCTAATGGTTTTTCACACTAATAAAGAAAAAAATATATAAGTGAATTAATTATTCTTAAACATACACGTTCAAGTTTTTCAGCCACAATTTCTTCTTCTTTTAGTTTCTCTTCTTCACCATCATCTTTATTTCGATTACGTTGAAATTCTTTTTTCTTTCGTTCAGCATCAATTTGTTTTTGTTTTTCTTGTTGTTCACGAAGTTGTTGTTTACGCAATTTACTTTTTAATTTTTTAGCTTCAGATGCTGACATATTAGCTAAATAACAAAACAAATTATGCATATTATATAAAATCTTTTGTTTTATTCTTTTCTATTATTTTTACCAAGATTATCATCTTTATCATTGTCTTGTTCAGAAAGTGGATGATCATAAAGTCGAATATAAATCTAATTAATAGAAAATAAATATATCAAAATAAAAATAAAAAAAGTCTTCTAAACATGGGGGAATATAGACATTTTGCGTGCGGAAAGATCACGAGAATAGTTTTTTGGGACTTTTAACGGCACATTTTTTCTTTGCAAAAAGCCTACAGTTTTACTGAAATATATTCTAAATAAAAAAAACTTTGCGAATATTCTAAAGAACCTGAGCCCACGAATCTGTGCATCTAGTAGGTTGCATCTGGCAGCAACATTACTTTTAATCATCTAGCAAAATTAACCGAGCAAAACAATTTTTCCAAACCCGGATTGAATACAAAACAAAGATCCTCAATACAATGGGAAGTATTGGTATTATGTATGTTTTTCATGTTTCATGGAATTTTGTACGATAAATCTTCGGAAAAAATCGACTAAAACTTTATGATGTATCTACGTTGAAATATATACAAATGTTTCACATTTATTAAACTTTTCTCTTTGCTTTTTTTTTTCATTCATTACTTCAATAGCAATTTGCGCTGCTTGTCGGAAAAATCGATGGCCTTTCATATGATCTTCTAAATTAAGCATTTCAACATAAGCACATAGCACCATTTTACGAAGACAATATGAATGAAAATCAAATTGATCTTCAACAAATTCTTGAAAATGCTAGAAAAATAAATAAAATATTATATATATAAATTAATTTTTAGTGATAAAAAAAAATCTGATACTCGATCAATTTCATGACATTTTTTTAATGCTTCACCATATTTTTTTAAACGACGAAATGCTCTTGCTGTTTCTAATTCAAACCACATACATTGCATTTCACGAAGATAATCTGATGGTGAAGAATTTTCCTACAAATAAATTATATTATTAAATAAATAAAATGAAAATTGTTTTTTTTTTATTTTACTCGTGTAAATTTTCCAGCAATTTCAAGTGCAATATTTATTTGATTAGCACGTAATAAATATTTCGTACATTTACAATTAACAAATCTATCAGCAGTATCCAATGATTGAGCTTCATCCATCAATGAAGCTGCTGTTTGAAAATCACCTGCATGCTAATTATAATAAAAAAAAACGAACAAAAGAAATTTAGTTTAAATAGAAATATAATAGATAAAATTTTACTTTAAAAATTTTTGCTTTAAACATATAAAGTTCTACAAGTGTGGGTGTATCATGAATAGCTTGATCAATAAACTCAAAAGCTTTATCTATTTTTCCTAAATAATCATAATGTTGAGCAAGATAATATTGAAGCCAAAGAGGAGTTGATGCTGGTTCAATTTCTTCATTATCTATAAATTATAAAAAAAGAAGCAAACAAATTATATTTTAATGATTTAAGAAAATTAAAATCATACCTTTTGATATTTCAAATGTTCCATATTTAGTTAGATTATTGAGATAATTATTTAATAGTGTATCAATTATTTGTACCTAAATACCAAAAATTGAAGTAACATCTGTTTTGGTTTTTAAATAAATCTAAACAAACTTTTTCTGGTGTTGTATATAAATATTTGACAGATTGAAAAAGTGATGGTACACCTTTTTGAAATCCTTTTTGTAAATATGATCCAATGGATTTTGAAAAAGATTCACCTAAACATATAAAGAATTACTAATTTCAAAAATTTTGATACAAGAGATAAATAAGTCTATCTTCATTTTTTCAAGTTAGTTATTTATACGAATTTAGTGATGTTTGTTGGAATTTACGTTTGACATGAAATTGAATTTCAAATAAGAATACTTTCGTGCAGATTTATGTCAGATTCGTACAATTAACAATTGAAAAAAAATATGGAATGTTACACTATAAATTAATTAGTTTTACAAATCTCAGGATACTAGTATTCAAACTTAACTATTTATCATTGAAAAAATGAATTACCTGTTAAGAATTGTAAACATATTTGTTTTGGTGCATCAGCTCTAGGATATTTTTCAATAAGATTTTCATATAATTTCGTTTTTTCATCACTATTTGTTAAATGTAAACATTTTTCTAACATAAAATAATATTTTTTATTTTCTGGATTACGTTCAATTAAATCTCTTAAGATAGTTTCAGCACGATCAAATGTATTCATACGCATATATAAATCATATTTTATTTCAGCTAATATTAATTTATTAAAAATATCTTTTTCATGTACTTGTATATGACGTAAAGCATCTTCATATTGTTCACTTTCACGTAAAACAAGATTTTGATATAATAAAAATTCTGAATGTTCATTATCATATGGTTTATCTGCTGTTGGTGCTGGACGATCTTGTTGAGTTTTACGAAATTCTTCTAATACACTTTGTGCCATATCATAATCACCTAATAAATGATAAGACATTGCAAAACCAATCCATGATTGACGTTGGCCAGGTTTTAAATTAAATAATTGATGACGTGTTTCCTTAAACATATCGATATATACTTAGGGTTGTCCAAAAGTTCTGGCCACGGTATTTGTTAGCCTGTCTGTAGGGGTAAGCAAGAGAATGAGAGTGAGTGTGTGTGTATGTATATATCGTAGACTTTATTTTTGAAGAAAAAGTTCTTTTTAAACAATAAAACGAGTCCCCATCTTCAAATGAAAAAAAACGAAGGAAAAAAAGTGATGTGTCATCATATTTTTCAGATAACGCATCATGAATCATGAAATGAAAAGGAAAAGAAGAAAAATGTGATCATAAATGACACTTTTAACAAAACGTGAAAAAAAAGGAAGTAATGACTTGAATCATCGCTAACAGTATTTACAAATCTAAAAATAAAGACGAGGTTTTTCTTCACTCGTATACAGACGAAACGTGCTATTGTTCAAGCTAGCCTATGGTTAGCAAAGATCCGCTCTTAAATGATCCGAATAACATCACGTTTCATCCGTATAATAGTGAAGAAAAATCTCGTCTTTATCTTTAGTTTTTTAAATACCATGGCCAGAACTTTTGGACAACTCTAAGTATATAAATCATATATTTATTATTTTAATTCTTACTTTATAACCTTCAAGATCACGCATTTGTATTTGTAGTAATGATAAATCCCGAAGAATTGTTAAACTATCCTATTGAATAAAACAAAATCATTTATATACGTATTCGATAATAATTATCTCACCTCGCCTACCTTTTCACATTGTAATGCTTTTTTATATGCTTTAATTGCTTCATCATATTTACGTTCAGATCTTTGATATAAACCATAAACATGCCAAACAACATGACTTGACATATTATTTTTAATACCATTACGAATACTTTCTAAAGCTTCTTCTTTTTTACCTACTGAATTAAGAATTAAACCTTTCATAGCCAATGTTTCTAGAAAATAATTTATATTAAATTCAATTTTTAGTTTTTCTTTTCTTTTGAATATATATATAATACATACCACCATGATTTGGAAATTTTTTTAAAATTTCTCGAGTAGCTGTTAAACCTTTTTTATATTGTTTTTGTTCATAAAAACGCTATAGATCATAACATAGAGGTTTAAATATAAAATATTTCTAACATACCACAACTTTTTTAAATAAACTATTTTCTCTTGAAGGTAATTGTTGATTAGGAAGTTGAGTCGATGGTGGCATGATTGCCTAAGCTAGAAAATAAAATAAATAATTGAAATTTTATTTTCAATCGAATTATATACTTTTTAAATTTTTTAGATTTTATTTAGGAAGAAAAAGACAAGAACTTAAAGAAAAAAAAATGAAATACTAAAATGAAAGAACATGTAAATAAATAAACAGCGAACTATAAGGAAAGAAAAGGAGGTCGACACTCGACATTAGGATATCCAATCATATCCAATATTTATTAAGAATATATATTCAAACAATTTTAGTGGCCAACTAAAAACCATTGATAGATCAACGAAAAAATTAAGATTTAAGAACTTAGTGCCATCTATTTATAAATGTCCAATAATTCTATGTAGTGCTTCTTGTTGCTCATTTTATCATAAATAATTGAACAGAAAATATCAACTGAGTGTCTGATGTATACATAAAACATTTTGATAGGAATTGTTTTAAAACCCACATTCGTTTTTATGTGAATTTAAATAACGCATTACTTGTTTTACAACAAAGAAGAAGTCTTTTTAGTAATGTTTATGATCATTTACAAAAAAAAGTGATTAAAGCAGAGAATACGAGAAGAATAACTAGAGCAAATGAAGGAAAAGTCACTGTATGCTGTCCTAGAACACAAATCATCGTCAAAAGAAAAACATACGTCGTGTACATTCTCAAAATGACCAGAATCTGTTGACGAAGATTTTACTGATAACCCTTTCGGGACGGAGTATCCCATATATATGACGGTGACATTTTTCCTAAAATATAGAAGTTTTACACTAAAAGTGTCTATGTTCTGCAAACATTCTAACGCTCTTAGATTCCTTTCTAATTGTAGAAGAAGTTCTTTAGATAGAAGTATCAAATTGCACTTTTAGTACAATTTCATAGCTGTACCTAAGGAAAAATGTTACTGTCTTATATATGCGACATCTGACGTGAAAGGGTTAATGTTTTACTAAAGTCGTAAACGCACTTAATTGGTTTACACCTGAGATAGGTACACTTCACTTAACAATCCTATATCATTTTCACTGAAATCTCTGAAACATACATAGATACCTTTCCTTGTTAGATAAATCATGCCAATACCATCGCTTTGTGTAATTGTTTGCTAGCAATTTTATTATACTAGTTATTAGAATATAATTAAAAAAAGAATTTTCTAGTGATCAATAACTAACCAAATTTCGATTAATAGGATATTATCATAATATTTAAGTTTTCCAATATTTTTTTCATCCTTTCAATAGGAAAAACTCGACTTTTATAAACCTACCATCTTTCGTATTAGAGTTAATTCTGACCAAACTCAAAGAATATTACGATATTGTAGTATTTGGAGGCGTCCTCTATCAACTGACACAATCTGATGATATGCCAACTAGGACTCCTCCCCTCTCCCCTTAATTTATATCAATTTATTTGCTACTTCCTACTATTGATGCTTTCTTCTATAAAATTACGCAGTTAAAAATAAGTTTTATTTTTTTTCTTTACTCATGCCAATGTTGATCAATCCACAATTGCTACAAATATGACGACAAAATAAATTCTGCGCAATACAATACTTCCTATAAATAACATGCTACTATATTTTTCAACTGCTTTCATTTTTTACCATTCTCCTTATTCAATCAATTTAACAAACATGATTTATGTCTGTTGTATTGTATATTTACTCTTATTACTTGTTTCTCCTTCTCAAACAGTGAACAGAGTTATACTTCCTGATGCTGATCAAACTTATCTGATTGAATTGCTTCAAAGAACACATACGGATATAACAGCAGACCGTGCTAAAGAGCTTGTTTATGAATTAGAAAATTTCTACACTGGTGTTCGCGATAATCTTTGGCAGGAATGTGGACCACCTCATCAAATTGATAAAGCGTTTCATTTACATATCATTAATACCCGATTCTATGCTTCATTTTGTGAAAGAAATTTTGGTTATTTTGTTCACCATTCACCGTTCTGGTCAGCTCATTTTCCACCGGATGATATTCACGAACGATGTGATAATCAAGTTCAGAAGCTTAGAGATCATGGTGTCGATGTAAAATATGAATATTTATGGGCTAAACCAACTTGTGGAAATGATGGAAAAAATCAGATGGAGCCTAGCAATGAGAAGGAAACAGAAGACAACGATGGTGGATATTGGATGTGTGAGTTATAATTGACATGAGATTCTAATAAATATTCGTAGCTTATTTAAATGAACTATAATCAAACGATTTTTATAATAAATTCAAAACTTTTATGAACTCATACTTATTAATATGAATTAATATGTATATCTAAAAACGTTAAAGTTAAGTAGAAGAAAAGTCAATGAATTATTTCGTAGATATAAATTATATTTAGTCTAGAACGTTCTCATCACTGCTTCGAAGAAAGAAGTATGAACATGAATTAAGGTAAACTAAGAAAAAATGATGAGTTTAAATGTACTATATCGAAGTTATATCAGCTGTCAAAGTTGCAAGTTCGCCAACAATTTTGTCGAAGTTAGTTTAGATCAACTAAATATCAAACAATTACTAATTAATTAATGACATTATGATCAAAATAAACATAACGTAAAATAGAAAACTAATTTAAAAAAATGAAATATAACATTTTGCCAATACTTCACATGATAATGGATCTATTTAGTTGATATTCAGTTCTGTAGCTAATAAAATAGATCTCTAAAATACTGCATCCTGATTTAAACAATATTTAAACTTATTATCAATAACAAAAATAGATTCTATACTTCTTAATACTTAACACATTTTCATTGTACTAGGAAAAAAATAATATGAGCCAAATGATCAATTCTACATACTCGGCTGGTTTTCCACCTTAGTTTTGTGTTCACTTTCATTCTTTATTAGACATTTACTTCATCTTTATGAATAATCTTGGTATTTTATATTAAAATAAACATCAAGATTCACAGAAAAAACTCAAAGGACATTGAAGTAAATGAAATCATGCAGCTCATTCTAATAATATGTTTGAGTATTATTTTAATTAAGATGTAGTATTTTAAAGATTCATTTCAATAGCTACAGAACATAATATCAAATAAAAAGATCTATAATCGTGTAAAGCATTAACAAAATGTAATATTTTATTTTTCAGAACTATTATATTATTTCACATGGTTTCAAAAAAAAAGATACGTTTATTTTCAGAATGAAAAATTGATAATAGTTGTGTATTTCGATCATAATATTATTAATTTATTAATAAATATTTGATATTTAATTGATTTGAACTAACTTCGATGGTCGGTGTAACTTTGATACGATACATCAATTGCTATAACAGCTAAAATATTTATTCCTTATTCAGTGATAATGGCGACTATTAATTGTCGATCGTCTTCTGTATATTTGATGGATAATAAATATCTTATTTTGAAGAATATCACTAGATGGCAATATGGATTTCTCTTTTTATTCCTCGCTAATACTCAGATCTACAATTCCTTCTTTTGTAAAGACGAGAGTCCTGCTTGAAAGTATGTATCATCTTCAGATAGTACCACAACTTGAGTAGATCAATAAATATTAATAAAATAACGTCTAAAAGTACCTACTTCAAGTCATTATAATGTATTATTTTTCAATGTTATCCTGAAGAATTCTCACTATATTGTTCGAATTTATTGATATTTTTTAATTTTAAAGAAATAATTATTTTCTCTAAAATTACTCCTTTGTTGCACATGGCACTACTGATTTCCTTTTGCATACAACAATGCAATCCAGTAAAAATATCTCAACAAAATTTACAGTCATTTTTCATTGTAACCACGCTAATATACATTTTTTTTCATAATAGGATATTTTATTTTCAAAAAATCGCTTGAGAAAATAATTTTCTTAAGATGCAAATCGATCATCTGATTGATCATCCAATTTATATTTGAAATTAATCATAATTTGAATAATGGATTAAATCTCATTGTTATTCTAACAATAATTTGGACAAAATGTAAGAAAAAGTGAACAAAAGAAACATGTATAAGATTATCGATACAATTATCAAATCTGATTGACAAATTTTAAATTCATTATAATTGACTATTTAGAGTTGCATCAAACTAGATAATATGGAGTCTTCTTTTTTTTCAAAATAGTATATGCAAATCAATCTAAAGGAAGAAGTATCCTGACTAATTTCGAAATATTGACTTCATTTATTGGTTACTGACATGTTTGTGAGTCAAAATTCATTCAATCGACGTGATAATAATATCAAGAAAATATATAATATATAATTTAAGTTGTGTGCAAAACCTTGAATTGAAACTATCGTACTTACAATATATCGAATGTGTCAGGATTATTTATTCTACGATCAATCTTTTCAACATGATTAATAAAAAATTTTTTATAAACTCTTTTTCTGAACAATTTTTAGCTATTTTGAATACTGCAAAGTAGGTCATATTTCATTTATTTAATCTGTTAAACTATATTCGGCAGAATCGCTTAAATATAGATTGCGTAGTATTAGATCTGGCTCGTATGGCAGATGTGACATTACATTGATGTCTTTTTCTGTCAAATAGTAAATAACATTGTATGAATATGAAGTCAACGATAATTAGCAAGCAATTTTTAACCTGACGTCTTGTTTTGCTTTTATATTAGACTAGCAGAAGATTTCAAACAGGTTTCAATACAATACTTGTGACCTTCAATTTTGTACATTAGCTCAAATCTGTTATTATGAATAATAGTTTATGACAATTCGTCTTCAATAAGCCAATAATATTAAATGGCTTATGACTAATCTGTCTAAAATAAATTCATATTTCGTAACTAGTAATATTAAAACACATCTAATATGATCTAACAAGATTTTGCTATATTTGAAAATAAATAAAATATGGTTTAAATCTTCAGGTGTTTAAAGTACCTAAAATGTTTTCAAAAAAAGATAAAATTAAATTGAAAATATTTTCTTATCTTTATTTTTTTATTTAATAATGATAGAACTTATGATATACCCTCAAGTACATGCAAACACTATTAGTCATACAATCGCATGATTTTTAGGATAAAGAGACTATTTTTTATAAAATCATGAAGTGTATTCTGTTCCCTTTGCACAACAGTTCTTCATATAGTATGAATAGAAACATCATAAAGAAAAATATAAAAGATAAGAAATATGGTTCTATAGACGATAGAGAAATCTCGAATAATATCATGAATAATAACAAAACCCTATCGATAATCCACATGTATTCTATGTAAATGCTTCTCTAACATATCATTTTAATCCTATGATTATTATCGTAACGATAAAATAGTTATTTTTAAAAAGAAAAAACATTACTCATCATGTGTTATTTAAATCGTTATAAAAATTTGAAAAAGTACAATCCATATGAGAACATTAAGACCTATAATTTGTTTTGGCTATCAATTTGATCATATTTATCTTTTTCTTTATCCATACAAATGAAATATAACTATACAAGAAAAAAAAATGAAAGGAAGAGCACAAAAGATTTATAAGCATGTCTTATTACATGTTTTTTTGTTTTGAAAGAAAGAAAAAAAGTGTATTGTTCATTATGAACAATAACAAACAGCAAAGCACACGAAGAAAGTGGAAACCGGTCAATTTACATATAGAAACATACAAGATAACCAAGTTTGATGAAAAAAAGAGCAAAACACTACTTGCATTAAGATGACAGAAAAAAAAATAAATGTATAGAAGCTTTTTGTTTTAGACGATAGACAAAAGATAGCATACATAAATATGTGAATCACAGTGAAAAAGAAAAAGAATTTGTTATTGCTCCATATTAAAAAAAAAGAGCTGATATATTGATAATAGCACACCTATACTAGGGTGGATGAAAACGTGTATATTTTGCACTTTCAGGATGAATTTCCATTTCAGAACTTTTATATTCATTAAGTTCTCTTCGTATAAGCTGTTTATCTCGTGGTGTTAAACGTGTCCATGGTTTATCGGCACGTCGGTCAACATCATCACATTCTGATACTTCAATATAATCACAAAAACGTATAATTTTTCGATCTCGAAGTTCTAGAAAATAATAATTAAACGAATAGATGAATAAAAGAAATGTTTTTTGTTTTTATTTCAATTTCTTACCTTGAATACTTGGTCGAAAACTAAGTTTACGTATTAAATAACGTTTTTTCTCTTCTTTTTCTGCAATTAATTCTGCTTGTGTTTTAGCACGTAAAATATTTCTTGCTTCAAGTTCTTCTGGTCTTGGTCGTAATGATAATTTACGTTCTAATTTTGTTTCTATAGTTTCACGTTCATTTTTACGTTCATCTAATGATTTAACAAGAATATGTTTATCATATAATTCATTAGGTAATGGACGATCTTTAAGAAAACGTGCTAATGAATCATTACGTTTTACATTAGCAAAACGTTTTCTTGGTTCATTATTTTCATCATCCGATGATGAATCATCATTAGAATCAGCATTTTGTTCATCATTTCCTGCTGTTGTTGGTGGTGGTGTTGTCGTTGAAGAATGATTTATATGAACAACAGGTCTTAATTTAGGACTTGGCCGTGGTGATGGACGTTGATCTTCTCGAAGTACAGGTATGACACGACGTTTAACACCATTTGGTTTTTTTAATGCACTTTTTTCAGGTTGTCGTGATAGATCAGGTTCTTTAGCTAGAATTTCTTCATATTTTGTTGTATCTATATCTTGTATAATACTTTGTTTAGCTGTTTGAATTATTGGTGTTGATGAAGAATTTGTTGATGGTGATGATGAAATATTAGTAACTGTAATGTTATTATTATTATTATTACTATTTGTATTAAAAATTTGTTTCTCATTGATGCTACTTTGTATAGGTGTTGGAGAAGGAGAATTTGTATTATATACAGGTGAATTATATGATTGAAAATTTTCTTTTGATGTTATAATTGAAGGAGTAACATTAGCATAAATAACATTATTATCATTTATTGAATCATTAATAGGTTTAAATTGAGGTGATATACGTTTATCAGAAAAGGCAACATGACGTTCATCATAGATATTAGATGTTGAAGGAGAATATGAAGTTGTCGAAACAATTGAAGATGAAGAAATAGGTGGTGAAGTAATAATATTTGATGCATTGTTATTGTTTAAATAATTGGAGCGAATTGGTGTAAGACGATTGACGTCCGGTTTAGGAGCAACTAAAAAAAATTGAATCATAGTTTGTTTTACTAATTTAAGATATACTAATGAGAAAAAAACGGAAACTAAAATTAGATGAAGAAATACATACCAGGAGGTGGAATTTTAAGTGGATTGGATGATGATATGGCTGAAGACATTCCACTATTAATTGTTTCTATTGTTGATGGAACGTTAACAGATATTGATGGAGGTAATTTTGTACTTCCATTAAATTGCATTGGTAATGTTCGATTTGTTGGCAAAAGTGCTGGATGAGATATCGATTCTGTTGCATTATTATTAGGAGTTGTTTCGGTTGAAGTATTTGCCCAAGGTGATTGAATATAGCCTCGAAAATTTGTTGATGATCGATCAAAATCTACTGTCACATTATCAACACTATTTGCTCTAGCTGTTGCAGGAGCAATTTGCTCTGTAACAATAATTCGTTGTGGTGAAGATTGATTTGTAATTGTATCAACTGATATTGAACGTACAGTTGTTGATGGATGACTTTGTGATGGATCATTATCAGTTGTCATATAATGTTCCGTAGAGGACGAAATTGAAGGTGATGTTGATGTATTTATTGATATGGATGGTGGTATGGGTGGAGATGTTGACAATGTTGGTGGTTTTCTTCTTGTACGCCATGATGAAAAACCTTGACGTATCATCTTTTGTATAGAAAATTTTCCATTTGTATGATTCATTCTTTTATTTGTTTCATTTGTATTGGTAGTTAAATCATTATCAGATGGTGTTAAATAATTAATACCATTTTCTGATGGAGTAAAATCTCGTTTAGTTGTTGTTGTAATATTCTGATGAGAAGGTTTCGACATTGTAGATGATTTTGAATTTAATTGTTGATTATATTTTGCTGGTGAATAATCGTATGAATCACGATTTAATGTTGATGATAAATAATGAAGATGATTATTATTATTATTATTATTGATATTAGGTGAATTTATAAGTCCAACATCTTGATATGTTGCCATAGATGAGATTACATTCTTTAAACAAAAAAGAAAATGATGAAAAAAGTAATATAAATTGAATATTTATATATTAATCTATCATCGTTTCTTTCTCTTTTATCGTTCTTATCAATAATTATATAAAAAAAAAAGAAGAAAAAGAAAAAACTCAGGAGAAAGAGAATAAAA
>JAJEKB010018049.1:0-75221 GCA_022393335.1 Macrotrachela quadricornifera
AAACGTTCTTTTGAGCCAAAATTTTCAGGACTTTCTATTAGTAAATAGACCTGTCTTTGGACAAAATCTTAGCTCAAAATATCGTTATTCGATTTTTCAGTATATACCATGTCCTAGGTTAAAAATCCAGTAAAATTCGCATAATTCCGGACAGAAGACCTAAAGGCATCTCTCATACAAATATTCGGAATCAGCATAGTCGATAACCTGGAACCCAGTAGATTTCATCTAAAAAACTATTTGGCAGTTGGGAAGGCTCCCCCGTAAGTCGATACATAACAGAATTCTTTTGATCATACAGTTAGAAATCGCTTTCGACGTATGTCTTTGAGAACTATTTTCAATTTTCTCGTAACATGCTTTACTTGATGAAAAATTGAGCGATATTTGTGGAAAAACCTTCGCATCGTCCCTTTTTGAGAGCCTTGATTATATAAGAAACCTCAATCTGTACATTTTGATACATTCTCTTTGTGAAAGTTAGATGTACATATATATTTTATTCAGTTAAGCAAAGTGTACGAAAACATTTTGTTGTGAAATTCCGTTCAAAACGCTGCCAGAACGCTATGGTCTGTCTCTGTGTTTTCGCCTTCATGCTCAGCGAGAGAGATATCCCTATGTACGTTTCTGCCCACAGTCTGGTTCTCTAGATCAGAATGTATCTAGAAATTTGTTCACAAATTGAGAAAGTGATTTGGTATTGAAAAATTCTTTTCGCTGATGTCAAATTGAATTTCTGGAAATTTCTTTGTTTTGAAAAATTTTCCCCTTTTTGGAATTCTTCTCCTCCTTTCAGAAAGAAATATCGTAGAAACTAATATAAGGCATCATATGTTTACATTATATAGCAATACCATACAGAGTGCTTCAGTAAACACAAAACATAAAAAAAAGAACGATAAAATATTAACTGACACATTTTTATACAGTTCAATACGTGTTACTTTAGAATAACTGATTTTATAATTAAATGTTTGACAATTATCAATCTTTTTGGAAAATTGTTCTGTAAGCCCTTATATAATAATTAAAAACACAATGGCAAAGCATAATTATCATCGTTGAGATAGTAGAATGTTGTTAACTTGTGCAGTTCATGATTCATGTGATAGTTTAAATAATTTTACCGTTAGATTTTCTTACATAAGTATTGCTTAGAGCAGAATCAAAAAAAAAAGCAACACATCAATGATAAGCCTTTTTTCACGAATTGTTTTATTTTTTTTGAGAGCAAGAACTATACTTTGCTCAGTAATTTTTTTCATTCTTTATTTATTACTAGCACCTTTGTCTTATTTTCTATACCAACAGATTCAATAATAAAAGAAACAATGCGGTACCCCTGCAATAATAAAATAAGAAAAAACATAATTCAAAAAAAGAGAAAGAGACAGAGAGAGAAATAAAGAAAAAGAAATCTAGCAAGAAAGTAGATACCCAACGAATAATCACATTTTAGATCATATTTACACTAGTATTTTTTTCAATTATTTCAAATTTAAAAACGTTCACACAGTAAAATTATGGGCAACCAAAAATCAGCAACTACTGGAAAAACTAACAATGTACGAGAAAAAGAACAAGTATCGACTGTTTCAAAAGATGCAACTGTACGTCGACGAATTAACGTCAGAATGGTACAAAATATTCTTCTTATTTGGTTGGATCAGAATATTGACGAAGAACATAACGGTGATTGCCGAAAAATCGTAGCACAACTACGCCATGTAGTAAACAGCGTCAATACATTTACTGATGGCCAAGAATGTATACAATTTCTGAAAACTAATGACAAGGAAAAGGTATGTATGATATTATCCGGTTCACTTGGTGAACATATTGTACCTCGTATTCACAATATGTCCCAAGTAGATTCAATTTTTGTCTTTTGTCGTAATGAAAAATATCAAGAACAATGGACTAAAGAATGGTCCAAAATTCGGGGTGTATTCACACAAATTACCCAAATTTGTGCTGCTCTTAAAGAAGCAGCTCAACAATGTGAAAAAAATTTAATTTCCATTAGCATTTTGAATACAAGTGGCGATATATCGAATACAAAGTTGGATCAATTAGATCCAACTTTTATGTATACACAAATATTCAAAGAAATCTTATTATCCATCAATTTTGAACAAAAACATTTTCATCAATTTATTGATTACTGTAAAGACACTTTCGGTGACAATGAACAAGAATTGATCAATGTTAAACAACTAGAAAAAAACTATCGTAAGGAAACTTCAATTGAATGGTACACATGTCCATCATTTCTATATCCAATGCTCAATCGTGGTCTTCGAACAATGGATGGAGACATTATGATAAAAATGGGATTTTTCATCAGTGATTTACATCAACAGATCGATCAATTACACAAAGAACAATTTGGTCATCAT
Source organism: Macrotrachela quadricornifera (assembly GCA_022393335.1). Taxonomy (NCBI): domain Eukaryota; kingdom Metazoa; phylum Rotifera; class Eurotatoria; order Philodinida; family Philodinidae; genus Macrotrachela; species Macrotrachela quadricornifera. The sequence continues at coordinate 2,403 of JAJEKB010018049.1, forward strand.
CCTCATCAAAATGATACAACTTTCCCTGTTTATCGTGGTCAAGCCTTATCCACGATAGATTTTAATCAATTGAAGAATAACATAGGTGGTCTGATGTCTTTTAACAATTTTTTATCCACCAGCAAAGAACGTAAGATTTCTCTACCTTTTGCCCAAAAAGCTCCCACTAACCCCGATTTGGTTGGTATCCTTTTTGTCATGACTATCGATCCTTCAATACCATCAACTCCTTTCGCTTCCATCAAACATATTAGCGAATTTCCAGATGAAGATGAAATACTCTTCTCCATGCATACAGTATTTCGTATTGCTGATATTAAGCAATTGGATGGAAATCCTCGTCTCTTTCAAGTGGATTTGTCTCTAATCAGTGATAATGATAAAGATCGTCGTATACTTACTGATTGTATACGAGAAGAAACTGAAGAATCAACAGGATGGGCTCGATTGGGTGTACTACTACGCAAAATAGGTCAACCCAAAAAGGCTCAAGAAGTTTATGAACTTCTTCTTGAACAAACAATTGATGAAAGAGAAAAGGGAAATATTTATAAGGATCTTGTATGGATAAAATATATGCAAGGAGAATATCAAGAAGCAATTGTTTTCTACGAAAAATCACTTAAAATCTATGAAAAAATTCTTCCTTCAAATGATTCTGATTTGGGTGTGCTCTATCACAACATTGCTGTGGTGTACGACAGCCTGGGTGAATACTCGAAAGCACTTTCGTCTCATGTAAAAGCCCTTGAAATTCAAAAACAATCACTTCCTGCAAATCATCCTAATTTGGCTTTGCCCTACAACAACATCGGTAATGTGTATCACAACATGGGTGAATACTCGAAAGCACTTTCGTATTATATAAAAGCCCTTGAAATTCAAAAACAATCACTTCCTGCAAATCATCCTGATTTGACTGCGTCCTACAACAACATCGGTACTGTGTATTGCAACATGGGTGAATACTCGAAAGCACTTTCGTATTATATAAAAGCCCTTGAAATTCAAAAACAATCACTTCCTGCAAATCATCCTGATTTGACTGCATCCTACAACAACATCGGTAATGTGCATTACAACATGGGTGAATACTCGAAAGCACTTTCGTATTATGGAAAAGCCCTTGAAATTAAACAACAATCACTTTCTGAAAATCATCCTGATTTGGCTACGTCCTACAACAACGTCGGTTCGGTGTGTGACAACATGGGTGAATACTCGAAAGCACTTTCGTATTATGAAAAAAACCTTGAAATTAAACAACAATCACTTCCTGCAAATCATCCTAGTTTGGCTACGTCCTACAACAACATCGGCACTGTGTATTCTAACATGGGTGAATACTCGAAAGCACTTTCGTCTCATGTAAAAGCCCTTGAAATTCGACAACAATCACTTCCTGCAAATCATCCTGATTTGGCTGCGTCCTACAGCAACATCGGTAATGTGTATTCCAACATGGGTGAATATTCGAAAGCACTTTCGTCTTATAAAAAAGCCCTTGAAATTCAACAACAATCACTTCCTGCGAATCATCCTGATTTGGCTTCGACCTACAACAACATCGGTTTGGTGTATTGCGACATGGGTGAATACTCGAAAGCACTTTCGTCTCATGAAAAAGCCCTTGAAATTCAAAAACAATCACTTCTTACAAACCATCCTGGTCTGGCTGGATCCTACAACAACATCGGTTTGGTGTATTACAACATGGGTGAATACTCAAAAGCACTTTTTTATTATGAGAAAGCCCTTGAGATCGATAAAAAATCACTTCCTGCGAATCATCCGAGTTTGGCTTCGGACTACAACCGCATCGGTTTGGTGTATTACAACATGGGTGAATACTCGAAAGCACTTTCGTATTATGAAAAAGCCCTTGAAATTCAAAAACAATCACTTCCTACAAATCATCCTGATTTGGCAATGTCCTACAACAATATCGGTAATGTGTATTACAACATGGGTGAATATTCAAAAGCACTTTCGTCTCATGAAAAAGCCCTTGAAATTAAACAACAATCGCTTCCTGTAAATCATCCTGATTTGGCTAAATGCTTTATATCTCTGGGCTTGGTGTATTACAACATGGGTGAATACTCGAAAACACTTTCGTATCATGAAAAAGCTCTTGAAATTCAAAAACAATCACTTCCTGTAAATCATCCTGATTTGGCTACGTCCTACCACAACATCGGTGCGGTGTATTACAACATGGGTGAATACTCGGAAGCACTTTCGTATTATGAAAAAGCCCTTGAAATTCGACAACAATCACTTCCTGCAAATCATCCTGATTTGGCCGCGTCCTACAACAACATCGGTAATGTGTATTGCAATATGGGTGAATACTCGAAAGCACTTTCGTATTATAAACGTGCAGTGAATATTGGAGAACGTTCATTACCATCAAATCACCCTAACCTTCAAATGTATAGAAACAATCTTGATATTGTAAAAAAGAAATTGTAATGAGATAATGTGTGTTTGTTATTTTTTTGAAAAAGAAAATAGAACGATAAAAAAGAAAATGTATTTTAATATTGAATATGCGCGCGCGTACAGAGAATTTCTGTTCTTATTGAGAACGTGAATGGGACGGTACCCATCATTAAGGTAATACAATACATGTTAAATAACATGTATTATACGAAAAGATCTTTACGATAAGTATCATATTTCAAAAAGGCAGAAATTTCTCTGTTTTAGGTTAAAAGATAATAGCCACCCAACAAGCTCCTTATTAAGGTAGATTAGTATAAAAAGAAAAACAAAATTTATTTATCAAGACAATAAATTATTCTTTTCTGTTCCAACAAAAGAATAATTTATTATCTTGATAAATAAATAGGTAATATAAGACTACCAATCTCATCCATTATCAAATGAATAAATTGTATTTATATTCAATGATTGTGGAACAGAATCAATCATTGAATATAGATAAAAATTATTCATTTTATGATACTCTATTTCTCATTACTCAAAGTTCAATTTAAATATTTCTTTTATATCTTACCTTAATTGATGTTGATAGATGAAATAATTAAACTGATGAAAAAAATGAAAAATGGAAGGAGTTTATATAGTGTTAGTAGCGTTTTTTAAAGTTAATGAAAAAAAAAACTAAGCGGACGTATATGAATTTTTTTTCTTTATGTCTATAGACGAAGGAGATAGTTAGTTTTTTTTTTCATTTTAGACGACTGTAAAATAATCAGTGTTATTTTTATAGCGGTCGTATTAATTTTATTTTCAGTTGTTACAATATCATTTGTTATTAAATATATTGGCATAGGTTAATTAGGTGTTCCTCTGTATATGCACTATACATTCAAGCTGGTGTTCCTTTTCATGTATAAAATGTTCCACCACCTAATTAGATTATATACACTCTTGATAGGTAATGTTCCTTATTTAAAAAAATTGATTATTAAATATTGAGATCTATTAAAGGTAAATAGTGAGAATAAATATATAAATTAGTACAAGAAAATTTTAAGTATGGATTCGAGTAATATCATTTCATACGATAGCGTCGAATATCTTCGATGATTGAGGTGAACATGTTTTTGTGAGTAGTACGGTACCAGTACTCTGTTAAATGAGATGATAATAATGAAGTGCCGCGCATTGTTCGTAAAATCTTTGTTTTAGCATGAGACCACAAACATTCAATTAATTGAGTATGGCAACCGGTGTGAGGGTCAATAAAATTCTGACTATGATTAACGTTTTGGTGGTCGGAGCCATATCCTGTTTGAAGTCTTGCGTAGGCTCTCCATTCGTCAGACCATATTGTGGTACCGGGATAAACGTGTTTCCAGATAATTGGAATAAGAGTATTAGCATCTCTTCTTTGCACATGAAAGAATCTGACTTCATGTCTATTTTCTACCGGTTCTGCTATGCCAAATATCCATGGACCTAAAAGGATAAATTCATTATTTAAAAAATATTTTATATTTCAGTTTTGCTACCCTCTATTCTTCTTCCATAATTTCGATTATTAGTTGGTGGATTAGAATCGTCATCATCATCAGATTCATCGCTTGAAGATGAAGTTGAATCTTGTGTACCGATATTAACATTATTATTATTTAATTGATTATTTACATTATTATTATTACATTATAATTGCCTAGAAGTAATCGACCACGATTATATTTTCGTTTACCTCTAAACAAAGATTCATCAATTTGAATGATTTTTCCAATACCACCCATTTGTGGTGCATCATCGAATGCCTCTTGGGAAATCTGCAAGGAAATATAAATGCAACTGTCGTTAGGAAAGTTATGATCAACTTACTTCACGCAAGAAGTTCAACCAATCCACTATAGTTGGTTTTGAAACTTGTACTAATATTGCAATTGTTGATGCGAGACTACCTTGACACCAAAGCCAAACGATTTCGAAAATTGTTGAAATATCTAATTTACAATTAGATCGACCTAATACGTCAGTATAAGAGAAGAAAGTGTTCGTACGGACACTTAATTGATTACGACAGTCACGGTTGATGCAGCGAACTGTTGGATAGTTTTTCACAGTACCATTCTTTAATTTTTTTTGTATGAACTTTCAATCATTGATGATCCACAATGACATTGGTAATGTTCAGAGCGTTTAATTAAATTTTGTTCATGTAGAAATTGAGAAAGTAATTCTTCATCGTTCAGAATCTTATGAAATTGTCGATTATTTATAGGAATAGCGATTGACATGCTTGAGATTACGAAAACACTGTAAAAATGTCGTTTTATATTCGCTTACCTTGCTTTATTAGTACTCTCATCAATTATCTTACTTTGATTTATTGATTTCATTTTCTATCTTCCAGATAAATTAAATTTTCTCTTCCCTTAAATTTAATCAAGTTTTTTAAATAAGGAACACTACCTATCAAGAGTGTATATAATCTAATTAGGCGGTGGAACATTTTATATATGAAAAGGAACACCAGCTTGAATGTGTAGCGCATATACAGAGGAACACCAGCTTGAATGTGTAGCGGATATACAGAGGAACACCTAATTAACCTATGCCAATATATTCCTAGGGATGCAATAAACCCAAAGCTTTGGGTTTGATCCCAAAAAGATTTGGGTTTGATTTTAGAAACAGATTTGGTTTGGGTTTGGATTTGGATTTGTTTTTTTCACATTTAGGTTTGATACAAATCTATTCTGAGATTTCTTAGATTTAGATTTGGATTTAATGCTATTATTTGGGTTTGATTTGAATTTGTTCTAAAAGTCTCAAACCTTTTAAGTTTGGCAACTCAAAATGTTTTTAATTATACATTCCGTTTTATTCAAATATAGATGTGTGATAAATTTACGATTCAAAAATCTACTTGTAAAAATACAGCTAGGTGATATCTCTAAGCTCTTTTAGAAGCGAATAAGCGTTTCAAGTGTTACAGAATTTTATCAATTTTCACTTGCATGAAAAGGAAGCTTGAAAAACATATATAAAATTCCTTCTGAAATGAATTCACACTCTTTTACTGGAAAAGAAATCCAAATATTTTTATATCTATGCTGACTGTCTTGCTTTTATCCTTTTACCGTTATACCGTTGAGGATTTCTCATCGATGCGTTCGATGAAAATGTAAATTGTCACAACTAGAAACTTAAATCTATGCTGAATTTTATTCGTATATTGCGAATTCAAAACATGCTGCAAGTGAAAGTAGAGAAAATAGTAATTTCAAGTCCAGTAACTTGGTGTATTCAATTTTTCTAACAATCTTTTGATACTAATTTCTCAATTGAAAAAAAGTTCAAAGAATTTTTTGCATTATATTTGTGGAATTTGACGTAATTGATCAGTAAAGTGTTATGCAGAAAACATTTACTCTATACAATCAGTCGCATACAAAGTGTCAATTTGCTTTGTTGATGTCGGTATAAAAGTACATTGGACTGAAAATAAAATTTCTGCAATATCATGTTCAACAGACAAAAGTCTTCTCTAAGAAGTATTCAATATGTCGATGAAAAATTACGTCAATCTGCTTAAAATTATAGAAATTCGGCCAAAATTTTGGGAGTATTAATCATTAAAACAGTATACAATGTCAAACTAAAATCGAGATATTTATCTTGTTGAAATATCGTGTATTTTTTACTGCTCGATATTCATTCGATGATAATCTTTCTCAATTTTTCTCTCTCATATAGTTTTTTCTTTCTATACTGAAGTCGACGTCGTATGTATCTTGGTAGCGAGCGACTATTAGAGTATTCAAGTTGAAGAGGCTCATTTCACTATTTGCATATATGTATATCTACAGAGAAAACAATCGATTTGAGGAAAAGTAGACAGAGATAAAGTCTCCAAACCTATTTGGAAGATTTGTATCGTAAGAAAACAAATCCAATACCAAATCCAAAACCAAATATACAAATCCTTGAGTCCAAATCTTATATCAGAACCCAAATCTCAAATCCAAATCCAAATGAGACTTTCCAAATCTACACTCCCAAATCTAAACCGATATCCAAATCCCACCAACAAAATCAAACCCAAATCCAAATCTTTAAGATTTGATGCCAAACTCAAATGTTTCCTGAGATTTGTTGCATCCCTATATATTCCGTATACGAAAAAACTTTTTTACTCTTGATAATGAAAATCATTTTATATTGATAAAATTTATCTAGTTTTATTTTGAATAAATCAAGAATATCCATGTAATTTCGAAATGTAGCGAGAACGCGCCTAAACTCAATTATCTAATAAAATAGTAAGGAACTGCGTCCATACGCAATTTATAGATGCATCAAGATGCGTTTTACACATAAACGCGATCTTCTACGTTTTAATCACCAATCGTATTTAAATGCGTTCAAAGGCGTACAGATGCCTTCTGTGGGAAAATTATTTAAACACATTCAACTAAACTCAAACATTACAAATGCGTTTATGAGCGTTTCAAAATATAAAAAATTCAGCTTACTTAGACAAATAATTGGCGAAACTATTGAATTTGAATTTTTTTGATGTTTTTGTAAAAACATATCTAAATAACAATTATCTCAATAATATTTTTTTTATTAAGAAAAAAAAAGAGAGAAAAGAATTGCTTTTATGATATGAGCTCTCATTTTCTAATTTAGATAAGTTTCTGCTTTTTCGAAATTGTGATCATTTGTAGAAAGGAATTCTTTGTATAAATAAATACTAGTTTTCTAGATGATTAGATAGTACAAAAATGGTGAATTTGATTGAGAATACGGCAAATTAAATTAAAGTTAAATAAGACAAAAAGAAAATATTCTTTGATAAAAAATAAATAAGAAAAGCTTACATATTTGCCTCATGAAATATAAACTGAGAATTATATTAAATTATAATTGTTTTTTATTTTATATATTTTTATGAAAAAGATATTCTTCTTATTTATATGTTTAAATTTTTCTTCCAAAAAATAACTAAACTTTATTTTTATTTTATGGGAATCGATTTTTTATTTATGTATATTTAAGAATATTTTTTCATCTGTATTGTTTCTAAAGTATAATATAAATATAACTTAAATCTCGATAGTTAAAGCATATTCTTGTTTTAATACGTTTTCTTGTATCTCATTTAATTCATAAAGCGTTGCCTTATGAAAGCAGTTATATATATGATCGATTGATAAGCCAATGTGAGTCATCGCTTATGATATGTGGTTCTTTGATCAAGTGTTTTCTGTTGTAGCCTCGCTTATCGCGCAATTTAAAAGGTCGTATAAAAATATAAAACTTATCTTATTCATATGTCTCGTGGAAGCAGATAATTTTCACATGGGAATCAATATTATTTCTAACAGAGCGTTTTTTTAAATATATTCTTTTGATCTTTTCTTTACATCAATATTAAATCTAAAAGAAAATGTCACTATATAGCGATGTATGATATTTTTGTTTGTCCCAACTATTTTTTTATTTATTGATCATATTTTTTACACTATTAAGAAAATTCAGAAACGATTATAAAGATAAAGATAGTCAATTAATCTAGTTTTCTTTCAAACATGTTAAAATTAAACTAGGCAGAAGTGATCAAATATTTTTTTAAATCAATAATGTCAACTTCAATAAAAAAAAATACCGTTTAGTTCTGTTGTAATAGTCATCAGCGGACAAGGGTCATTTTTTTTGCTATGGCAAAATTATAAAAAAATAGAGCCATAAATTTTGTTCGCATACTTTGATTATTATGCTAAGAAATTTCCATTGTATACTTATTATTTTCATTCTTCAAAATATGAGAAAAAAATGGCATTACAAGCTTATGATAAAATCACTTTATCAAAACAAGTAAAATTTGAATAAACAGTTTTATTCAACAATATCTATGCAAGGGATGTTATTATTACCCGCTGGTTATGGTATCAGATAACGACAACAACGCGTTATGTAGTAATTGCACAGATAATGCAAAGTTTCTAACTTAAATAAGAAAAAGATGTTTTTGAAAAAAAAACGATATTTTCGAAAGTTGTGTTTAAACCGTGAAATTGATCTATATGATAGCAAAGGGCAAAATTTAACTACGCTAAAAAAATTCCTGATTCGGAAGAGTACGATTTGATCTTCAGTTAGTGCTCATTCGAAACCTTGTTTTCCGTCACTCTTAGTCAAGCAATCATCTTTGCATTAATTAGTTTGATTTGATGAAAAAATGAAGATCAAGAGTCAAAGAATACTTCTGAAAAATGAATCCTAGCAACCGTTGCTGGATTTTTCTAGAACAACTGTATCACAAAGTCTTATTGACTGATTCTGATGAGCTTTTAGAAAACTAAAAGAAAAGATGTATAAAATGTTGCTACTTCCTACTGAATTGAATAAAACAAAAATATTTTATATATATATCTATTTCTCATTTATTTTCGCTGAAATAAATCATACAATTTGAAGTCTTTTTAATAAAACAAAATGTTCTCTTAACTTCTTTTAATTGATTTTTATGAAGGCTATAAGCAAAGATGTACGAGGCTCTGCAATTTTTTACTCTTTTGAGTTGAATTTGCTTCTCTATTTGAACTATTAATTGCCTAACTGTTTACTTTTCATTCTTTAAAACGATTTTCGAGCACGAAGCAGATCACTGTAATGATATTACTGTATTTAGTAGCGCATTTTGTACAAAAAGACTTGTTTCCTATAATCAGCATGCCATTTCTGACATCTTTACATTTTGCCATTCGAAAATTGCTTATAATAGTCAAAGGATATCTTTTTTTGAATATTATAAAGAATCCAATGGCATATCTTTCAAAGCAATCTAATTTTTATTATTTTCCTGTGCGAAAGTAAATAAAAAATAGATTTTATGTCCAATATGCGTCTTATTTTTAATAAGATAAGAAGTAGAAATCTTTAATACATCTTTTTTTCAGTTTTCTAAAAATTCATTTATAGAAGTCAATAGGATTTTTTGAAACAATATTTGCAAAGAACGTCGAAAATGCATTTCAAAAAATTCATAGTTTTAGCATTTGTACATGCAAAAATACATACAAAATTAACTTTGTTCGTAATATTTCAGATATCCAGTTTAATTTAGAATGGAATCCTAAAATTTCCTTCAAATCTAATCGCTCTGCCGCCTCTGTTTCGCTAGGAATAGAATAAGATCACTAGTTCCGAAAAATGTTCCTTTTCCTAATACAAAATCAAACTCATGAGTTTCGAGCAACCACTCATAGATTCACATTTTTCGACTTGAAAAATATCTGATTAAAATTTAGGACATATCGTCACTTTTCAAAAATATCTTTTCCTTATTCAAGTCAGAAATTTTGAGTTATCCATTGCAGTTACTAGGTATGCAGCGTTATTTTGACCTGATAACTATTAACGCGAAAGTGACTGTTTCCCTCTCATACAGGAACTAGTCCCTTCTGCGTTAGTATGTACGTGATAATGTAACTGACGGTAACGGTGAATTCCATCATCTAAATAGCGTCTAATAAAAAAATTATTCTATTCAATTATGAATTTATCTCTAGTCGAATTTTAATTTTGCCTACAAAACACATGTTCAAAGGATTTTTATATTATATATTTCGATTAATGACAAATACTACTTCATTACCTTCTTAAAGACCAAGATGTCTTAATAGAATTTGTTCCTTCTGATTTTGAAACCAATAGCCAAGCATAATATCCAAAGAATAGAGTATGAGTCAAATGTGCTTGAAAACAGAAAGGCTTTAGCCAATCTTTCTTTTCTTAGTTAAAAAATATCCTGAAGACGCCTTTAAAAACATCGTGTAAATTCAATGTGCTGCTGCTCGACAAGGTCAATCATTTTAATCTTGCAATATCGATATCTTAGTTCGGTACTAGTTCGCTTTAAACATATTCACGCATATACAACCGCACAAATTATATGACGGGAGGGAGGCGAGAACATGTTTAAAGTAAACAATTACTATTTCCATACGTAACTGTCATTTAGCGTCATCTTCACATTTATTCTAGAAAAAAAAGAGGCTATTGTGTTTCATACAACGATGATTTTGTGTATCAATTAATATGAATCATCTGATATTCAATCAAGTCAAGATCGAGCAATTTTGATCATTAACTATATTCGTTTTCAATTTTTTTTAGACTACATCAAGTTTCAGTCATTACTATCGATTATAGAGTTGGAATTTTATTTATATTATGGCGACAGATGGTGCTATACTTCAGTAATACTTTCAGATTAATACAAGAAATTATATTAACTTTAGATTTTATTTTGTCAAAAGAATTGGTTATAAAAACTAGTAGAATGTTCTATACATTATGAAAATATGTTTTATCTTGAATGCATAAGTAGATAATAGAGATTGCTGTGATGATTGGATGAATTTAGTATATGTCGACATTAGAATATATAAGTTACTTAATTGAAATATATTCTATCATTCGATTCAATATATCCTTACTGTTTGAATATTATATTGATTTATTATCCCACATGTTTGACGTCTGAATCTTTTTATATGATTTTTGTACGATTTCTTTCTGGGATATAATAATGTTAAACTGTTGATGAACTTGAAATTTATTTCCATATTTTTCGAGTTAGTGCAGTTTCAACAAAATTAATTATATATTCTAATCAATCTTATTTTTTTTATGAATTATAAAAAGATTCATTGAAATAAATCAAAGAATATATAAGAGATTTATATGCAATGTAACAGATACAATTATCCATTTTTGTTACTGTATTGTTCAATTTGCATATAATAAAACTAAATGAATGTTTTTTTGTTTGTTAGAGATAAGAAGATCAATGTTATGAAATTTATTTGATTATTTTTATTTGTAGATTATGCCTGTTGAAGATTTAACTGACGAAGGTCTTCCTAAAGTGCCTAATCTTGATTTGGCACAATTAAAATTTTTAATAACAATTCAACCAAATGATAAAAGTTTAAAAGAAAAATTATTAAATGAAATAAAAACAAATGATATGACACCATTTTATCTTGAATGTATAAAAGATGGACAATTATCATCTGATGATAAACTTATTCAAACATTACGTACAGCAAATGAAGAAAAATTTAAAGAATTAGATAAAAAAATTGAAGAAGATGAACAAGCATTTGGTGATAGTGAAATACGTGAAAGTTATTTAGCTAAATCTCATTATTTATGTTTAATTGGGGATCGTGAACAAGCTTTAACATGGTTAAGAAAAACTTATGATAAAACAGTTACATTAGGACATCGTTTAGATTTAGTTTTTTATCAATTACGTTTAGGCTTATTTTATATGGATCAAGATTTAATTGAAAGAAATTTAGAAAAAGCTAAAACATTAATTGATGAAGGTGGGGATTGGGATAGACGAAATCGTATGAAAGTTTATCAAGGTGTACGAGCTATGTCTATTCGAGATTTTAAATCAGCTGCTGAATTATTCCTTGATACAGTTGCAACATTTACATCATATGAATTAATGGATTATCAAACATTTGTTACTTATACTGTTATTTGTTCTCTTGTAGCATTGGAAAGACCAAAATTACGTGAAAAAGGTATGAGATTAGTTTGATGAAAGAATTATAATTGATCAGAATTTTATTATTTGATGTCGATGCTTTTGTTGTGATACGAGATGTTGAACATTCTCGAAATTGAATGAGTTTATATGAGACATCGATGATTTAGAGGAAAAGTAAGGTCTAAAAAATGTAATGAAATTATTAATATTTGATTAAGTTATATAAAAGACAAATGTTCTGAAAGGTTCACGTTTGTATTTAGAGAATGTTTCTCAAGCGACCTTTTACGAAAAAAAATAGCAGATCAAAACATCAGGACAGCCTTGCCGTGTAACGATCTTTGCTATCCAATATTAATAATAATACCCAGCTCTTACATACAATAATTAAGATTGAATTTAATAAAAAATATCGAAAAGCGAAGATCCAATAGAAAACTGTTCATTTAGTCAGTAATGAATGAATGTAAATGTTAGAGTTCAAGAAATTTGAACTTATTTGACTAGAAGTAGCAGTAAATAAGATGCTTCAAATAAGCAGTCGACAATTATCTTTCTATTTGGTGTTTGAAAGTTCTATAGTAAAACTTCTACTGGTGAACATGTTTCATTTTCAATTCTCTATCACCAGTTTCTTATACACTACGACTAAACACATTTTGTATACAGTTCGACACTTTTATACGTATGAAGAACAGAATGACATTATGACTAAAAAGTACAATATTTCTGTTAATTCTGTATTAAATGTTTTGAAACATAAAATAACCACTAATATCTAGATAAAAACATTGTCGAATTAAACTTAATCACGAAGGAGATTCTACGCATTTTTTAAGTGGTCACGACTTTTGGGACATCCTGTAGATGAACATGAACAGAAATAATTAAATCTATACCTAGAACTGTTGTAGAAACAGAGTATCTGCAACATTTTCTTCATTTTTACAGCACACTATACTTCAACTCTCTAAATTCTACACCATTCGATACGGATCTAATCATTTATTCGGTTATTATAAACTTCATCGTTCTTTTCGTAGATACTCTGAATCAACAATACTACAGTAACAGACACTTTGACTATTGAAAGCCGTAATGTAATCAATTGTGGTGTCGCTCAAAATCTTATCTTCCATAACAACTGATAATGATAGGTCACGATATTAATTGCTTTTATCATGGTTACATGAGATTTTTAGATATCTAAATGTGTGATTCCGTAGTGTTAGAGAGTTTGAATAATTGTTACATTTGATACTACAATAGCAAAGAAGCTTAATATGGTATTTTGATAATTTTTCAATGTAATAATAATTTAATATCTCAATAATGAGAAAAAAAAATCCCATATGAATTTCATATATTTATTTATTTTGTTTTTTACTTTTAGTTATTCGTGGAAGTGAAATCTTGGAAATTCTTCATGGTTTACCAATAATTAAAGATTATTTATTTTCACTTTATGAATGTCGTTATGCTGATTTTTTTCGTTGTTTAGCAACAATTGAAGAAAATTTACTTAGTAAAGATCGTTATTTAGCCCCACATGCAACATATTATGTACGTGAAATGCGTATTATTGCATATAATCAATTATTACAATCTTATTCATCATTAACATTAAAAGGTATGGCACAAGCATTTGGTTGTTCTGAAGCATTTCTTGATAAAGAATTATCACGATTTATTGCTACTGGTCGACTTAATTGTAAAATTGATAAAGTACGAGGAATTATTGAAACAACAAGACCTGATTCAAAAAATTTTCTTTATCAAGAAGTTATAAAAAAAGGTGATTTATTACTTAATCGTGTGCAAAAATTAAGTCGAGTTATTAATATTTAATTAAATATGGATGAAATAAAGACGATTTTGATAAACATGTTAAAGCTTCTCTTTTTTTTTTTATATGCGAAAGAAATGTGAATAAACAAGATTTTTAACGTTATATGAAATTTTTTTTATATCATTTCTTGACAATAACAATACAATAGGAAATAAAAAAAAAAAAAACTTATTAATTTAATGCAAAAAAATATTAAACAAAGTTCACGCTTTCATTGACTTTGCCCTTTGCTCTTTTGACACCTGAGGTCAGTACTTATTTATAATGATAAGACAGACAGATAAGTAACCATCATGTGATGAAGCTTGTGACAATCATGCGTTTATCAGCTATTCACCTCCCTTTTTTTTTCTTGCTTATCACTAATTAATTTTTGCAAATCACGCCATTAAATTATGTTAATGAATAGGAAAGAAATAACAATTTATATTTGTATTCATCACGTGTCATGCTTGAAACATCCGTATAAAAGTCGATGTTGTATGGCAATTAAATCACGGTATTTATTTTCATCGAACAGCCATCTTGAATGTAGATTGACGATACAAAATAAATATTCATCTACTAACTTAAGAACTTTTTTCTGTATAATAACTAATACAAGTAGCAATTATTCTAAATCTATATAAAGTAAGTCTCAACTTGTAATTATAATCTATATGGATTACATATAATATTAATCTTCTCATTTTATTTGGTATTATATTAAGATTTATTCTTAGTAACCGTTGGAAATGCCATTTCAGTTCACTTGTATATAAGAAAAAAATTATATAATATATCATTCACTCTTGTACTTTCTTCATTTTAACATGAATAACAAATAGAACATTTTTTTTATCATTGAGAAATTTCCCCCAGTTATTATTCGTTATAAATATATGTATTTTCAATAGTAAGTTAATATAATGTCTTTTTTCCCCTCAAACTACTAACTAAAGCAAGTTGACTGTTGTTAGTTCTTGAAGTAATTAGAAAAAAATATTTTCACTACTATTACAACACATTATTATGACAAGTAATTAATAGATGAAATTTTTCTTTTGACATTTTGTTTATTCGACATTCTTTTTGTAAATGAAAAAAAAGTCACACTTATAAAAAAATTTCAACCAACGTCATCAAAAATGTCTATGCCAATTATTAATATACTTATGTAATAGATATATATTGCGTATAGGAACGTGAATCACCGCATAAGGGAAACAGCTGATGCATAGAAAAGAAAAAAAAGTATATATATATCCAAGGCTCATTATGACGTAGGTAACTACGTGAACAATAGATAGAATAGTTGGTAATGATGTGACGTCAATGCGCTGTTGCTATTGACTAATTTCTTTTTTTATTTCTAAGACATGACATTATAATAATAAAGTATAAATATTAGTAACATTCTAGAACTTCATGAAGATATTTTATCATTTTTTTTCTGTATTTGCATGAATGTTCCTGACAATATTCTCTTTGAGTAATCAAATTGAATTTCTTTTTCTTCTGTATATATATGTATGTACGTAAGTTTTTAAATCTAATCTTTTCGATAATTAAGTACTCAAGTAAGTCAAAAATTACGTTTATATTTTCATTTCCGTTCTTTTTATTGAGCTCTAAAGATTAGTGTGATCTTACTTAATTTTATAATCGAAATAGAAAAACAAAACAATATATATATGTATATTAAATTGATTTTTTCTAACAATTGTTGATGAGGAAATTGAATAAAAAAAATTTCATATAATATTTTTCTTTTTATTCCCTAAATGTTTATTGAAGAAGAATATAATTTCTAGGAATTTTCTTTTTCGAAGAACATTTGTCAACATGCATACGATGATTTCCTCCCTAATGACAATTTTATCTGATTGAGTTTTAATCAAAGGTCATCTTCACCTAAGTTCATTCTTTATTTTATCTTATTGTTGATCATTTAGAAAGATGATTAAAGCTCATAGCCAGACAGCAATCAAAAAAAAAAAAATTTCTTTTGTTGTTATATGTGTGTGGGCAACATTCAACTCTCATGTTCTCTTTTTTTTTACTTTTCATAATGCACATCGGGGAATAACTCTTCACCCACACACACGCATGTTTATACGTACATTGAGATTTAACAAAGGTAAAGTTAAATTTTTAAATGAATATATAATGAAAATTTCGAAATTATATTTAGCCTATATTTTTATTGCGTCATTTTTTTTTCAGACATACATTCATGTAGTAATACTATAAGTAAATATTGACAAGAAGAAAAAAATTTTAGGAAACCTCTAAATAGCACGCATTTGTAACGGATTGACGTCATGAATTTATAATAAAATAAAATAGCAGATGAAGAAATGCGAGATCTAGCAAATTAAATTTATTAGCTAATATATATATATATATATATTTTTTACAGAATATCTGTTGATTTTTACTTATTTTCTATGCACATAGAAAAAAAAATTAGTGAATCAGATTATCTTTTGAATTTTACATATAACAAAGAATAATTTGTTTATGTTAATTTTTAATAAGGTTTTTTTCCATGTACTCATGCTAATACAATAACATTGATGGATGAAGAAGGAAAAAAAAAACTTAGTAGGAGAGTATTTGACGTCAAATATATTTTTTGTTCTTAAACAACACATCATATAACCTCTTGTTGTCTTTCTCTTCCTATCGGTCATTTCTTTTTTTCTTTTTTTTTTTTATTTATAATCGTTTGTTGGTTACTCCCGACCACCGTAAGATAATTGCGTAGAGACTGAGAAAAAAAAATTAATATGAAATGACAAGTAATTAATGTCTATGACTAACTGTGATTTTCGCTATACCTTTTAATTGTAAATATTTTTTTCTTTGTTTTTTCTTTTATCAAGGTAAAATGGATATATATACATAAATAGGTCTGTGTAGGTCGTTTATATTTTCTATTTTTTTGTTATGTAGAGTTATTTTTTTGCAATCATTATTGGCAACATATATATATATATATTTTTTTCTACAAAAAAAGAAACACGAATCATATTTATATTTTAGATTAAAATAAAAATTTCTATATTATATTTGAAATAATGTCATATAGACATCAAATAGTTCCTGATCTTGCTGCAGCAGTTCGTGGTGTAACTGAAGAACTTCCAATTCAACCTGAAAGTCCATCATTTGAATGTAATCGTAGTCGATTACCATCATCAACATCATCAACAACAAGTTTATCAAATAATTTTCCAATGCCTTTATTATCATTAGATTCTCGAATAATATCAAATGTTGATGTACGAAAAGCATTTGATTATTTTGATAAAAATGGTGATGGAAAATTAACTATTAAAGAATTTCAATCTGTTATGTATAATTTGGGTTATAAAACAGTTGATAAACGTTCTGTAAGACAAATGTTTGCTGAAGCTAAACAAAATGGAAATCGACATACATTAAATTATGATGAATTTGTTGAATTTCTTGAATCAAAATTAACTTCAACAACAAATGATCAAGAAGATTCAAGTATATTATCATTACCTAAAATGCAATTTGATATTGAAACATTATTTAATTGTTATGATCTTGATGGAAATGGTTTTATTGAACCAAAAGAATTACGTAAAGTTATGAAACGATTAACAGGTGAAAAATTATCTAAACAAGACATCGAAGAAATGATCAGTATTGCCGATAAAAATGGTGATGGACTTTTAGATAAAACTGAATTTGCACTATTATGTAGTGCTTTTTAAAAAAAAAGAAAAGAAAAGAAAAACAATTGTTTTTCTTTATTCATTAGGGCAGATATAATAAATATCTGTTTATTTTTTTCCGTTTTCTTTTTGTGTGTTATTGTCAATATCTTTTATAAAAAAAAAGAATATGTGATGGTTTTTTTTTATTAGATAGAACAGAATATTTTATTACACTGAATGTTATCTTTTCCTCTTCATATCTAAAATCTAAAATAAACTAGAATAGAAGTCTCTTCTTAATTTTGTTTTTTTGAGTCGGGATATAGAAATATGAGAATGTTTAAATTTAAAGTGGAATATTGGCATGTTTCTTCTTGGGATTTTTTAAATTTTTAGTTGTTAATAATTGTAAATCATGACAAATACGTTGTCGAGTAGTATTTGGTTCAATAATATCATCAACAAAACCTCGTACAGCAGCTGGAAATGGATTGGCAAATTTATCAACATATTCAGCTTCTCGCTCTTTATTTTGACCTCCACGAAATATAATCTTAACTGCACCTTGTGCTCCCATTACAGCAACCTAAAAAAAAAATCTTTTCAAATTTTATAATAAAAAACAAATTATACTTCAGCAGTTGGCCATGCATAATTTATATCACCACGAAGATGTTTTGATGACATAACATCATATGCTCCACCATAAGCTTTACGTGTTATAACAGTTATTTTAGGTACTGTTGCTTCAGCATAAGCAAATAAAAGTTTGGCACCATGACGAATAATACCATTATGTTCTTGTGCTGTACCAGGTAAAAATCCTGAGAAAACAAAGATTTTTTTCGTATGAATTATATATATAAGAAAATGTTCTTTAACCTGGAACATCAACAAATGTTAATATAGGAATATGGAATGCATCACAAAATCGTACGAAACGTGCCCCTTTTACTGATGAATTTATATCTAAACAACCAGCTGCTACTTTTGGTTGATTAGCAACAATACCAACAGTTTGACCATTCATACGTGCAAATCCTTTTAAATAAAGAATAAATATATATTAATTAACTATTATTTTATTTACCAACTATAATATTTTTAGCAAATTCAGACATTATTTCAAAAAAATCTTCTTCATCAACTATTGCATTAATCTACAAAAAAAAAATTAAAAAGTAAAATTTTATATTGAAATTAATTATAAATACATACAACTTCTTTCATATCATAAGCAGCTGTTGATTCTAATGGTACAACTGTATCTAATGAATAAACAAGACGATTTGGACTATCATCAGATTGACGAACAATTGGTGCTTTATCTCGATTTGATAATGGTAAATAATTAAAAAGTTCTCTTGTACGTAAAAGTGTATCAATATCATTATCATATGCACCATGAGCAACTCCACTTTTAATCGTATGTGAATTAGCTCCACCTAATTCTTCTTGTGTAACATGTTCATTTGTTACTGATTGTACAACATCAGGACCTGTTATAAATAAATATGATGTTTGACGTACCATAAAAATAAAATCTGTTAATGCTGGCGAATAAACTGCACCACCAGCACAAGGACCCTTAAAAAAATTAAAATATTAATATTTGAATTTCTTTTAGGTTTTTTTTCTTCTTTCTTATCTTTACCATAATAAGAGAAAGTTGAGGAATAACACCACTTGCCATAACATTTCTTTGAAAGATATCTGCATAACCAGCAAGAGACTCTACACCTTCTTGTATACGAGCACCACCACTATCATTTAAACCAATAACTGGTGCTCCAACAAGCATAGCTTGATCCATTATTTTACATATTTTTGCTGCATGAACACTTGATAAACTTCCACCAAAAACAGTAAAATCTTGTGAAAATACATAAACAGGACGTCCACTAATAAGACCAGAACCGGTTATAACGGAATCACCATAATATTTTTCTTTTTCCATACCAAAATCTGAACAACGATGTTGCATAAACATATCATATTCTCGGAATGAATCAGCATCAAGTAAAACTTCAATTCTTTCACGTGCGGTTAATTTTCCTTTAAAAAACAAAATAAAAGAATAAAAATTATAATTCTTTTTAATTAATATATTACCTTTTTTATGTTGTGTATCAATACGTTTTTTTCCTCCGCCAAGTAATGCAGATTCTCGTTTAGCTTTAACTTCTTCTTTAACTTTTAATGTATTTGCAGTGGCTGCTGTTATTAAACGTGATTGATTATAACCATAATTAATTGCGCGAAGTACAGATAAACTTCGAAACATATTGTTTAAACTTATTTTCTAAAATAAATTATAAATTTAACACAAAAAACAGAATTATTATTTTAGAAATTCTATTTATTAAATCAATTTAATATAAAGAAATAATAATTAAAACTAATGACTATCATTGTCTACAGATAAAACTAACTACCATTATATTTTTGATCACACTTTTCGTACCAAAAAATACTCCATCTTGTTCATTTGATTTTAAACATATTAATAATAAATCAATATTTCGATATTTTCACGAAATACGTCATGTAAAACTCAAGTAACCATTGGCGATATACTGATTCCATTAATAAAAATATCTATTGTGTATTACGAAATGAATTCATGAATTTAAATTCTCATTCTATTCTAAATGAACAACAAAACAAGATAAATATACAACAAAAATAAAAAATAAAAATAAACTGACATATTATTTCATTTAAAAAAATGTAATCTTCAATTAATTTTTAATAATTTATTTAATAAATACATTTAATAACACTTAATAACAGATCAATTTTTGTCATATCATACAAAATCATAAATAAACCAAAACAAATTTATGAATTTTGTATCATTTTTTTCTTATCATATGCCAACAATTCTCATATTTCATTTACGTATTAGGTATCAAGCGAGGAAAAAATAAAACTTCTATAATTCAATTTTAAATAGAAAATAAAGTAAAACCTGTTTAAACCCTTCTTAAATACAATAAAAACAAATTCGAAGATATTATTCATTATATATATATAATTACATAAATAAAGTTTTAATTAAATTAATGACAAGTTTCTTCATCATTATGATTATTATTATTATTATTATTATTATTATTATTATCATTAGTATTACTATTCGATACAACTGCAGCTGCTCGTAATTGATCAAGACGAATAACAGAATTATAACGTGGAATATTTCTTTTAAGTATATCTTGTATTGGACCAAGAACACGTTCAAATCGTGCACGATCCATTTTAACACATTTTAATGTACCTTTAGCAACAACTGTTGCAACTCGTGGTCGATTACATAAAAGTGCAATTTCACCAAAATAATTTCCTGGACCAAGTGTATCAACTTCAACAGCTTGTGGTGATTCGGATGTTTTCTGATAGACAATACCATTACCCTTTTTAAAAAAGAAAAAAACTTAATTATTAATTTTTTTTGTAAAATAATTACCTCAACAATAATAAAGAAATCATCACCTGCATCACCTTGTTTAACAACAATTTCTCCATCTTCATATTGAATTGGTTCAAGTGAATCAGCTACTGTTAAACGTTCCCATTCATCCAATGTTTCTAAATAATTAATTAATAAAATTTTTGTTGAATTTTTTTTTTGTCTTACCTAATATTGAAACTTTACTTAAAAATTCTTCATACATTTTTCTTTTTCTTATTGTTGAATCCATTAATATTCTTCGATAAGTTTCACCTAATAATGACCAAAGTTTAACATCTGTTTTAGCTTTAACTGTTGCTGCTCGTGGTGTACCATAAATAAGAGCAAGTTCACCAAAACTTGAACATTCACCAATACTTGTAACAAGTTCATCATTAACATAAACCTTTTTTTAAAATAATAATAATAATTTAATATTATTTTAATAAATAATAATTAACTTACATTAACTTCACCTTTATCAATAATATAAAAATTTTCACCTTTTTCACCTTGTTGAATAATTGTATCACCAGCTAGATGAATTTCAGGAAACATTGCATCAAATATTTGTGCACGTTCATTTTCATCCAAATGACTAGAGAATATATATATTTATATTAATGAATTCATTTTTTTCTTTTGTATTTAATTCAAATACCTAAATAAAATATTTTTTTTAATTGCTTCAGAAAGTGCACACATTGTTGCATAATCTTTTTGAACAATTTCACGAACAAATGGTACTGTTCCATTTGTTCCTGATGTTGATTTTGATGATACAGCTCCACGACGTTTTTTTACCATTACTGGAAATTGAACATTATTTTCATCAGTCATCGGAGAATTCTATAATAAATAGGTTAATTATATTCCTGATATTTATAATAATACAAAATATTCTAAATAGATTTATTGAATATACAATACATTTATATATATTAGTATAGTTAAGAACTAGAAAGCAAAACAGTACTTGAAAAGAAAAAAAAATGGGAGAAACAAAACAGAATAAATATTGATTGATTGTTCTCATACTTCTCTAGCTATTTTTATGACGATCGGTCACTTCAATGATGGGTGGAGCATTAGAAATAGCTCATTTTTACATTTCATTTTTTTACCACTTAATACGTTGTATTAAAAAGAAAACAAATTATGTCACAAAGTGCAACATGAAAAGCTCTACAAGTTACCAACAATAATCTATTTTAATTGTGTATTTTTTATTTTCAAAAAAATAGCAAAATTCTCTGTAACCACTTTGTGACATATTTTATTTTTTTAATGCAATGTCGTAAGTAGTGAGCAAATTAAATGCAAAAAGCGAGACATTTATTAATGTCTACACATTATTATTACTCTCTAATTTCCATTTTTGCTCTCTAGTGCAATAAATAGACATTTGAACAAAATCTTTTAACATGTCATCCGTTCTTTTAATTGAAAGTTATGTGGTCGTATAAACATCATTTTTCTCTTCATGTTCTTACAAACTATTTGATTCCATTTATTGTTAGCAACGCTTGTCAATCTAATTCTTATTATTATAGTCTGTGCCATTTAAATTATACCCTAAATCAAAGAAGGAAATTGAAGATCAAAAATCTTGCTCACCTGATCATACTGTTCACCAGAAAAATATTGCTTGAGAAATTGAATAGGATTATCTGGTTGATGAACACATAATTTATGTAAACATTGTTTAATTAAATTCATAATATCATTTTCACGCATGTAACTTTCACATTGATTAAGTAATAAATCAATATTTATTGATGAATTCATATCTAAAATGATTTAGTTTTTTTGTTTCTTTTTTTTTCGTAATATCTCATCAATCAAAGAACACATTTACATTAATTCTGTTCGTTTTTTTCTTTTCTTATATACATAGATGAACAAAGGAAGATACCTAATTTGTTGAGTAGATAAACAAAAAAAAAGAAAATATTTTTTTTTGTTTTTAGCTTTATCGTCGATGATGACGGTGATTGGATGATGGTGAATGATGATCTTTTGATGAAGAATTATTTTCATGTCGAGATGATCGATGGTGATGATGATGATGGTGATGATCATTTTTTTCTCTATAAAGAATAAAATATTTGATTTTTTTTTTTTTTGTATTTTTGAAACTAACCTTGATGATTCTCGTTGTTTAGTATTTTTTTCACGGTGATGATGATGATGGGATGGAGAATGATGCCGTTTAGTTTTTTCATCTTTTGATTCAGATCGATCCTAGTGAGAAAAAAAAGAATATATGTAAATTAAAGAATTTTTGTTTTTTTTAGATAAATTTCATCTATACTCGTTTATGACTAGAAGATTCTTGTTTTGGTGCATTTCGATTTCGTTCTTTTTCAACCATTTCGGTTTTATGTTGCTAAAATGAAATTTAACATAGTCAACTATAATATAGAATATAAGTCAAATTTT
Organism: Macrotrachela quadricornifera; assembly: GCA_022393335.1. Lineage (NCBI taxonomy): Eukaryota > Metazoa > Rotifera > Eurotatoria > Philodinida > Philodinidae > Macrotrachela > Macrotrachela quadricornifera. The sequence continues at coordinate 25,835 of JAJEKB010018049.1, forward strand.
CTATATGAAGATTCTCTTAAAATAATAATTAGCATATGTATTTATTCATTTTAAATATATCTCATATTCTCAGTATATAAATTTTGAAGTTTTAGTTAATATTATTCGAAATTTCATGTTTCTATAGTTTTGAGATTCATGTAGATAACAGTTATTACATTCTAAAGACATACTTTAAATGAAGAGTTCAACATAAGCTTATATTTCTCATGGGACTGATAGAATGTTCAATCAGTCCACAATGTTCTTCAAGATAAGATCTTTCTCAGCAAGATGTTTTATATCATTCAATTAATACATTCATGATGTCAGAGTAACTTTTCCTTTCTTTAACAGCAAGGAACATTGCTAGTTGAATAATTCACTAATCGATGAGATGCAATCAATATTAATATAAAATTTTAGTTCGATTGATTTGAGTTAACTATATCGTTAAAAAATGGAATTTATTGATAGGAAATATTAGTACTTCTGAGATAGTTCAAACGAGATCTAATATAAAATAATGAATATAATTAATAATTACTATGACAACCTTTATGAAAGGCGGGTTAAATAAAAACATCAAGGAGTTCGTTTCTTTTTAATTATTATTCTTAAATAAGCGAAATAATGGGACGGATCTGATAGTATCCTTCAGATTCCCGCATCCAACTAGATTGTAGAATATTTATTAAAATTTGTATTACTATCAAGATAAACTTACAATTAATTCTTCAAGTGATGCTCTAATTTTAGCATAACCAGCATGTTGTTTCCCACTAGTATGTTCATCAAGACGACTTTGTATATCACCAACAATAAGAAATGATCCACAAACAGTACATACTTCCATAGCTTTATTCATATCTAAATTAGCTTGTTCTTCAGCTAATTGCTTAAAAAAAAAAGAATAAATATTTTATTTTAAAATAAAAATTCTAACAAGAAAAACAAACTGTTTCTAATTGTTTCTTTTCTTCTCTCATTTCTTCACATTCATTTAAAATTTGTTGTGCTTCATCAATTCGACAATCATTTCCAAGTTGTTCAGATTTATAAACATTTGTTGTAATTTTTTCTTCTAAAGTTTTTATTTTATTCATTAATTCATTCTATAAGAAAAAAAATTCAAACGAAAATAATTTATTTTTATAAATACATTTTTGAAAAATATTTAAAAGAAACAAAGAAATTACATGTCGATCTTATGAAATAAGAAAATACCTCTTATATTTATGTATCGAAAGATCACAATGAATATCATCTTTGTTAACCAAATATTTTCCATTAGCTAAATGAAAATGTTGGACTTATTCAAACTCAAATTTCATCGTACTTTAGAATAAATAAAAACGATAAAGACAAAAAAAAACAAACAAAAAAAAATATTTTAATCACCTTAAGACTATGTGGATCATTATCAGCATTTGGATCACCTTGTGTTAAACGAAGACGTTCTTGTCCACGTTTAATACGTCGTTCAACATCAGATATTAATGATTTAAGAAAACGTTCTAAATAAATCTATTCAAATATATACTTTTAAAAAAATAAATTAAACATATCTTACCAAATTCATCTTCATAACCGAGTTTACCATATCTTGAACTTTTTTGATACCTAAAAAAATATAAAAATAATATTTCAAAGATTAAAAGAAATTTTTAACATACTCCTGCCGTAGACTAATATCATGAATTTTATCACAGAATCCTAAGATAAATTTTTAATTATAAAAAAAAAATTATTTTTTTTTTATTAACCAAGATCTTGTCGAGTATTAACAAATAAATCATGTGGACAAAAATCAACAAGCATAAATTTACAAACCTAAATATATATATATTTAAAAAAATCAAATGTCTTTTTTTTTTTTTAATTCATACATCTGGATCATCAAAACGATATTTATGAACTTTTTCACCCTTTGCTGCATTCCGACCTTTGCCCATTAATTCATCTAATAATGATTGTTGCGCAGCTAGAGCCATTCAAAAGCAATACTTCTTTGAGAGTGCCAAAAATCTAGAATACTATATTCATAAAATGTTTTTTTTTCCTTTTCTCTTTCTTCATTACAACGACAGTAAAAACCTTGGATGAACTATCCATTCATTACAATTTTGTCATTCTGTTTAACTAATCATATACTTTACATGTAATATACAGATGGCGTTTGTTTACAAGAATATTAATTTTTAAACAAAAAAATAAACTAATCATATATTATTTGAAATTTTTAATTATTATATAAATTATATTTTTTATTTTTATTAGATAAAAGAAAATATTTTATGATTCATTAATCATCTGTAGATTAGAATCTATAACACGTGGATACAAAATATAGATTTTTAACGGTTATTTATATTTTATTATTAAGAAACAAAAAATGAAATCATCATCATCATCCGATATAAATCAATCTTATACTCCAAGTTAGTATGAAAATAATGAAAAAATTATCATTATAACATTTAAGTAAATTGTTTGAGCGTAAATAGGTCAAAAGTAAAAGTACCGAAAGCACGCATGTAGATAAATATTTTATAGAACGAAAAAAAAAATAACCTATATTATAATTAACAAGATAATGTTTACAGTAGCAAGTCCAATCTAGTTCTTACTTTAACAATTATTTTGTTGACTTGTATCTATAAATGAATCTAACAATTTGTATCGTATTCTGAGTTAGCTTTACAGCACACAAAAATTCCAAGAAATAAGTCTAGTTTCACTCGAACTTCTTTCATTTAATGATAAGTTAAATAAAAAGATTTCTAGTAAAATCATAGACATTGTTGACTTTCAATGGAATTATTGAGCAATATATCATAATTATACTGAAATAATACAGATTTCTGAAGAGAAACCAGATGTATGAAAGATCGTAGGTGAACCATAATATAGACACATAGTGCACAATCATTTTTTGTTAATTTTATTAATATTAATATTATCTAGATCTGTAGATCATTACAAACTGGGTCTGAAATGAAATTTAGAAATAGATCAATTTTCAAATCAGACAACCGTTACCCTATTTTACCTCTTTGAGAAAGGCTCGAACATTAAGTTATAATGTAATAAATTAAATAATTTACAAAAATCTTTATTAGCTTCTTTTTTTCTATTATAGGTAATTCATCTAGTTTAGGTTATTCAACACCTCCTCGATCGAATCTTTCATATGATCAATCATCATCATATAATCCAACATATTCTCAACGTTTTCATTCATCAAAACTTTTAACTAATTCAGAATTAAAACGACGTTTTTCTCCAATTCATTCATCTATTAAAAAACGTCGACATAATCTTATTCAAAAACATGATAGTATTGTACCATTAGAACGAAATCTTAATATACCTATAATATTAGATAAATTATATGATAATAAAGACGATTTATCTTCTACATATATAAATGATAATGATTGTATAGTTCCTATATCTTCAACAAATTCGTCTGTTATATCAACAAAAAAAATTTCTTGTCAATCTTTAATATCAAATTCATTTAAAACTGAACAAGAAAATTTATTTCCAATATCCGAAATAATAATGAAACAAAAATTGAAACAATTATTACAAAAAAAATGATTTTTCTACAATTTTTCTTTTTTTTCTTCTTTTTCTTGTTTGGTTCTTATATTAGATTTCATTCATATTTTGTGCTTGTTGTTCCATTAGATTTTTCTTTTATTTTTGTCATTTATAAAAGAAACAAAAAAAAAAGCAAACATTTGTTTATCTTCTATTTTCTATTAAATCGAAGTTTTGCTGTTATTATCGAAAGTGCAGAAAAAATTAAACGAAAAATACCAAGAAATATTCGATGAAATTTAAATGACTTAAAAAAAATAAATTTTATTATAAGTGCAACAGCAGTAAACCATAAGAAATTTTGTAAACGTTTTAATCTAAATATAAAAAAAAAGTAGTAAATATAAATATATTATTTTATAAAAAAAACAAACTATTACCTTTGATTTCTTTTAGCACATTTCGACATATATGTAAGATCTTCACGAAGTAAATATTGTTTAGCACCTAGACAATAATTACGCCAATATTGAGACCAATCAAGACCTTTTAAATCAAAATTAAATATCTAAATAATATAAATTTAATAAAAAAAAAAATATATAAAAATTAAGTAAAATTTACTTTCTGATCAACATCATTCATTTCATTTTGTAGAGAAATACCATTATCATTAGGAAATACCCATGAATGTGAAGTAAAAAAATCAAGTGTTCGTACACTTTTATAAATTTTATCAGATATTTTTAAAAAACTATAAAAATGAAAAAAAAACATTATTTAAGAAAATAATATCAATATATTTACATTGGTTTACGACCTATTATACGCATATAACAATCAAGTAAAAATGCCGGAAATACCTCTTGTAATAAACGAAGATAAAAATATCGAAATCTAATTGACAAATAAAAAACAACAAATAAGATTCTTTACATATCATAGATTATATACCGATTTTCAGTAAATTGTAAATTTGGAAAAGTAATAGCATTTTCCATACATATAGTATCAAGATGATGTAAACCATATTCAGTTACTTTACCCCATGTTAATGAACCCAAATGACCACTACAACAATGATATACTGGAATGTTTTTTGGACTAAAATAAGAAATAATTGTTATGATTTGTAGAATATTATTAAAATTTTAGCTAATAATATGGATATTACAGAATTAAGATGTGCATATATTTTAATTTTGAATTTTTTTCTAGAGATAAATTATCAATGAAAAGTAACATTAGCGATGTCATTCAATAAGAATATCAGTATTAGACTTGAAACTGAAATAAAGCTAGTCTCTTTGGTTTATTTTTATTGATTTCTATGGCTTTATCGTGCTATTTCATCGTATAATAAAGCATATTGAATGAATTTATTATACTCACGAAAAGTTAGTCAATCGCCAGAAGATTAGTTTAGTCTAAAATAAAGATTTTTCATCTTGAAATTTCAAAATCATTTTTTTTTACGACTATGAGAAATTATCAATAGTTTTTACTTTTTATAAGAAAAGCATTAGAAAATTTTTTATTCTATCACAAAGAATATTCTACTAGCCAAATGTAATGATCAAAATATGTTGATACTTAGCAATCGAACAATATAAAGTTTATTATTAAAATTGCACCTTATCCTATTAGTAGTAGTGGCCATATATAAACTGCGAAGCCTTTCAATAGTGTTGAATAATGATTTTTAAAAAAAGCATAGACTTTTGTGAAAGAATCATATTCTTTAATGAAGAAAGACAAGCAGAATAAAGCACATATATATATATATATTATTTAATATGAGATATTGTGAATCACGAGATAAGAAGATTTGAAAAAGAGTACTTTTTTCATTTTTAGTATTGGCATACATAGAACGTGACAACCTAAAATAGGTTATATTACTGTTAGAAATTCTACAAATAGTATAACTTCCTGGAATTACAATAATAAACTTTTCTCGAAAGAATTAGTTGGTAAATTTATATATGAAGCAGACCAGTTTTTTGCTGGTTAAGCCAAGAGTTTGAATCCGTCCATTCGATCTTCTTGGAAACCTCTACTGGTTCTAAGTCTGATCATTAATTGACACAACATTTGAAAACTAAACAATACATCTTGTACTAGGTGACTGTTCATGGTACAAAACTTTCATCTCAAATTTGTTTTTCTGAATAGAGTTCATTTTACTTCTAGGTAATAGAGTACGAATATGCAAACAGTAAAACGCATTTTTAAAACTGCACGAGAATTTAAAACCAACGAGGGAACATCCGCAACTGTTAAATCGCTTTTCGGTTGATTCTATTATCAACTTATAGGAGTTTTATTGAACTTTTAGCCTATGGGTATGAGAACCCATGAGAACGTGAATGATTGTATTTTGAACCAAAATTTTGTCCATAGACAGCTCTTATAGTCATTAGAAAATTTCCAAAAAAACATACCCTTGTTGAGGGGATTTTCTAATGACTATGAGTGCTGTCTATGGACAAAATTTTAACTCATAATTCAGTCATTGAGGTTCTCATACGTATAAGCCAAAAATTCAATAAAACCCCCATAAATCGATAATAGAAGACCGGAAAAGCAAACTAAACTAAACTTCTTCAGTACTGACCAAGACTGATCGAAAGGCAATAGAACCAATCGAAAAGCGATTTAACGATTAGGGATGTTCCCTCGTAAGCAGAGATAGATAATCCTAGTCTATCTTATCTTGAAATTATTTATTTACCGTTTTACTGCTGTATGCCATGCTATAGCAATCATCATATTTACGCAAATATCCACCGGAATAATATCAGCTGTTGCTGAACTACTTCCTAACATTGCTCGAAGCATACCTTTACTTGTCTAAATACGACATCATAATATGATTTAATCAATGAAAAAATTCAGTCATACCGCTACAATTAATCCACTTGGACCATTGTAATTATCAACCCAACCCTAATGAAAAAAGTAAACATTTTATAAAAGTAAAAATTTATTTAAAAAAAATATTCTACCGGCATTGGTTCATGCCACGATGATCCAACAATCGATGGACGTATAATAGCTAATGGAAGATCTTTCGATTCTTGTGATATAACATATTCTGCAAGTGCTTTTGTAAATGTATATGTATTTGGTCTATCATTAATAATTTTATTTGTTAAAACATCAAATACTTGATCGTCCATCCATTCACTAGCATCTAATAATTTCGATGGTTGTATTGGTGGTGGATAAATCATTTCAGCAACATCATTACGATTACAATTCGCATAAGCTGTTGATACATGAACAATTGACTAAACAAAAAAATTGAAAAATAGAAGAAAAATTTTCTTTTTAGTTTTTACTTCTAATTTTTTCATTTTATAACATAAAACAAGTAATTTTTTAACTGATGCAACATTCATTTGAACAGCTAAACTATAAGAAGCAAAAACAAATATAATAATATTTTATTTGTTTAAATATATTAAATTACCGGAGTGGTTCATGAAAACGAACAGTTGCTGCCGAATGAAAAACAATATGACAATTTTCAATTAATGTATATTCATCTGTCGGATTAAGACCAAAATTTGGATCAAGTATATCACCTTGTAATGCAGATATTTTTTGTTCAAAATTTGGATTAACAGATCGAGCAGCACTAAATAACTAAATTTTTTTTCAATTTTATTTAATAAAGGAAATAAATAAATCATAAAAATAACTTACAGAACTTGATAATAATTCTTTTACTCGATCATTTACATTATGACCTCGTTTTGGTCGAACAAGAAGATAAATATGTTCAATATCTATACATTATTAATATAAATAAACATAAACATATATATTTTATAGAATTTTCTACCTGGACATGATCGAACAAGTTTTTCAACTAATTGTTTTCCAATAAATCCCGTAGCACCAGTAATAAAAATTATCTTTCGTTTAAAATATTCAGCAATTGCACTTACTTCTGTGCTTGCCGACATGAATATTTTTATCTAAATAATAAATTGTTAATTGACAAAAAAAAATTACAACAAAAGCATATTCAAATAGACATTAAGCAACAAATACAATAAATGATTTGTTCTTCTTTTAATGGCAATAATAGCATCATAAATCGATCACAATGCATGAAAGACATTGAACATCTAATCGTTAAAATAGTTGAACGAAAAAAACAAACAAACAAACAACATTTTCGATTAAAATTGATTTTTTAAAAGCACAACAAAAAAAGAAAAAAAAAAGATATAATACGTTATAAAACAAATACAATACAAACAACCGTAGTAAATGTTTATATATTTAAACAACAAAAGAAGAAGAAGAAGAGAAAATTTTCTTGATTAAAAACATCATATATATCACGTATAAATATGTTGATATATTTTTTTGTTTTGTTTGTCTAAATAATATTATCATTAAAAATAATAATTATATAATAAAACTTACAAAATATTTCTTTCTAATAAAAAAAAGAAATAATTAACTGTTCCAAAATTGATCATCTATGAAAATATAAAATAGGTTTAAAAAAAAAACTTGATGCGTTTGTTTTTTTATTTACCGGCGATTGTATCTTGCACTTGCCGATGGTGGTGTTAAACGTGTAGCACGTTCTCGATAACGATATTCATGACCATCTGGTCGTTCCATTGGTGGAAAATATCTGTCAATATACGGATCATATCGTCGTGAAAACGATGGATACATTGGCATTCCATGACGAAAGTATGCTGGCGATGGCAATGGTTGTGGTGAATATGGTGAACGAGACCTAAAGTTCCACATGAATCCATAACCATTGTCATCATTTTTATATATCCCTTTTTTTTCCACAACATCAAATACCGTCCAAAACAACCAATTCCCAAAGAAAATTTTTATATTCTACATCATGCATAGATACTTTTAATTTCATATTTTCTGTTTTTTTTCTTATATCTATCCTATTTTAACTGGTCGTCAAAAATTGCTACATATCCAAAAAGATATATTACGTAACACCAGTTATATATATATATATATTATTAACCAGATTATATAGAATTGTTGTCATTCAATATTAGTAACCAACTATACCTCGGATAGCGACCATAGTTTGATGATGAATATGGACCAAAATCATTCTCACGACGACGTGATGAACGTCCATTTGCCATCTGACCATCACATTCACGGCTAAATTTAAATAGAAATAGATTTTCTTTCTCTTTTTTTTGTTAGTATATTCACATATTTTGTTTAAAAAGTATAAAAATTTTTATAATAACCTACCTAAAATGTCCTCGTTGTCCACATTTATAACATCGCATATTTGGATCATGACGATTAGAACGATTTCGAGTTCGTGGTCGAGCCCATGTTACTTTTAAACGATTATTACCAAATGATCTTAATCCAATAATAATTGCTATTTTTTTTTCTTTCTTTTTTTTATTATCATATCATACCTTCCATCCATTTGATCAATAGCTTTTTGAGCATCTTCTTTATATTTATAAACAACAAATGCAAAACATGATGCACTAGCAACCCAAACATCCATAAGTGCACCAAATCGTTGAAACATTTTACGTATTTCAGTTTCTTGTACACCTGGTGTTAATTCAGCAATATGAACACGATATTCATTTGTTCGTTCATCACTACTATCATGATCAGATAATGGTGAACGAGAACGTCGTGATGATGGTGTTACACTTCTTGATCGTGGCATTTTTAATAAATGAAAAAGAAAAATACTGAAATAAATACATATTCATCATTTCTAGATTTGATTATAATATATCGAACAGAGGCAAAGAAAAAAAAAAACATCAAGAAAGCCAATGTCGAATTGAGGAAAAGTTCACACACAAATAACGTTGCAATAAAGACAAAAAACAAACAAACAACTAACAGATCATGTGTTTAATGCAAAAAAAAATAACTAATTAATAAGTTGTTCATATATATGTAAATCAATTTTGAAAATTATATTCGAGGTGGACTAAAAAATATAAATATTAATTCAACACCATAACTTATAAAAAATTGCAAATACTCAATAGCTAAACATTATTTTTTGAATAATTATCTAATACGATTCGTTTTTGAGGCACGGTTTACACCAAAGTTATAGACAGCAAGTATGCTATAGATAATTGAACATTGTCTCAAGATTTATTGCATACTAGAATATGATGCATACATACTTTATTTCATCTTCTCTTTCTCTCTTTAATCATCGGCCCTTTCTCTTTTCTCGGTTGAAGTTGATAATACTATAATCAAAATAATTGAGGAATTTATTGGGGTAACAAATAGATAGGCGGTTTCAAGTAACATAATCCATATATTGAAAGAAAAAAAGATTTCCGGCATCTTTAACCTATATCTCAAAATCTAACTTTATAAACTATAATTATTTTCAAAACATTATATCTAGTATTGTATGTATATCAGCATAGATAAATTACAAAAATTTAATTCTTATTTTAAAAGATGAATAAGGAAGAATTAAAATTTCGAACATTGAGTATTATATTTACCTCGTGTAATAACCCGATCCTTTAACACGAGATTTATAATTAGATGATGATGATGTTCGACGAGGACTATAGAAAAAGAAAAGATATCATAATGAAAATTTTATTTGAATTAAATTATGATTTACCTATAACGATGGTAATATCGAATCACTCGAGGACGAGGTGATCGAGAACTAAAATTTATGAATCAAAAAAAAAAGATTATAAATAAGTTTTTTTAATTTATTATTACATACCGAGATCGAGAATATGATCGTTCACGACGACGTTCATGTGAACGAGATCTAAATAAAAGCAAAGAAAGTTATTTTAATAAACAAAACAACCACATTTAATCATAAAAAAAACTTAATAATTTACCTTCAGTATATTTTATCCATTAGAATATTCAAAATCCATATCCATTAACTTCAAATATTTATTCCATCTAACAGCATATTGATGATCCCAGCGTGATATATATCTTCTCCAATCTATATCCATTCAGTTCTACCATTAAGTAAGCTACTGGTAAAATAAAATTCAAGCAAATTTTTTTTCGCATGTTTTACATTATTTGATAGTACGTGATCTACTGACTGCGAACATTTACTTTTTTTTAGCCTCAGCCAATGCTTCTTGTCGGTCGAAAAAGATGTATTTTTCAAAATTTACAACGTTTTTGAAACGACTCCAAATTCAAAGCTCTATTGATGGTGACACTTTGAATCGCGTTAAGTTGATTTCGTAAATCTATCTAGTTTTCTTAGGTAAGCGATAAGGCCAAATATTTTATCTCATTCAACTCATTATATCCCTAGTCACAAAAGTTTTTATACTGATTCGGAATCTGTATTTATTTTCTGATTAAAAATCTTATTTAGATCTGAAAACAGTCAAATATCTCCTAAAACGACTATGATATCAGGGAATATGAGTTTCCTCAATATAAGAATGGAATGAAAAAAAAAAGCAATGCATACTTTCATGACCTAGATAGATTTACAAAATTGACCTATATCTAGTCGATTCGAAACGTCATCAGCACGAGTTTTGGATTAGGAGTTGTTTTCACTTTTTTATACTAAATTTTTGATGATAAAAATCTGGAAAAAGAAACAAAGTAGAAATTTTTTTGATCACGCTCTATCAAATACACCTTAAATATATTTTTCAATAGAAAACTTACCGATAACCATTGCCATTATTTTTATAACTTCGTTGATCATTACCACAATCTCGACTAAAATGACCTCGTGAACCACATTGATAACATCGCCTTGAAAATAAAAGAAAAATTCAAAATTAAAACTCCAATATTCAACGTCTTTACATACATATTTGGATCAAAATGTCTTCGTCCACCGATACCACGTGTACGTGGTCGTGCTAAAGAAACTCGAACACGTGCATCACCAATATATCTTTACGGAAAAAAAAGAATTTATTTAATATAAATAAATTAAATGTACTAACCGGCCGTCAAGTTTGCTGATGGCTTGTTGACCATCTTCGCGATGGCGTAAAACAACAAAAGCAAAACATGATGCTTGTGCATGCCAAACTTCAATTAAAGGCCATTTATCAAATGCTTTTTCAATATCACGTTTTGTACAATTTGATGATAGATCAGCAACATGAATACGACAACCATTTTCACCATTTTCTTCATGATTATCATTATTATATAATGAATTTAATCGATCATCATGATATGATGATGTCATCGGTGAACAAGAACGAAGCATATTTGAAATTCTACAAGAACATTAAAAAAAAAAAAGAAAAAGTTTATATTATAAAATAAAGAACAAAATAATCAATCAGAATTCTTTATACTGAATTGTTCTTATTGGAAGATAATATGATTATAATAAAAAAAATAAATCATTTAACTAAGAACTTTTATTTAATATTCAAGTAGATTTTATAATTAAAATTTAAATAATAATTAAAAATATTTTTTTATATTTCAATAGATGACGCTGCTATTTATTAATTAAATTTTTCAAATTTTCACGATAGTTGTTTATCTAAAAATATGACCTTGAAGTCCTACGCACGATTGTGTAATATATTTATCCTAATATTTAGTATGAATTTATTGTTTAAAATGAACTAAGATAGAATTTTTTTTTTTCTTCAATAATATAATTTAGTTTTATTGATATTATTAATGCTTTAAATAACTTTCAATAATAGATAAAATATTGTTCGAAAAATCTTTATCAAGAATGTAATTTTTTTTCTTATAACCTGGATTTCGAATCCATAAATATCATTTTGAAAAAAAATATTCTTGGGTTTTTTCCAACTATTAGCAAGTAGAAGGAGGAAGAAAAAAACAACACAATCATTACATCTTATTTTCTTTACATTATTACTACCGTTTTGATTCTAATATGACTGACGAGTTACCTCTATCTCAAAATATTATACCATATGAAAATAATGATCGTGATTTTAGTAATTATTCTGATCATGTTACTGTATGGATTGATAAATATATTGGTGTTAAAAATACATATGAAGGATTTAAAGAAAAATTTAATGATAATATACAAGTACTTCATTCAAATAATACCACTGAATATGAAATTGATGATGATAGTATGATATGTACTGATCAAGATATGCTTAAAAAGTTAAGTGATGAAGTTTATTGTTTAAAATATTTTTCAACAATTGATGAAGGTTTAGAATATATTCGTAATAATAAAGACAAGAAAATTTTTTTTATTTCATCTGGTACAATTGGAGAAAAAATTGTACCACAGATAGCAGATTTACCACAAATTCAAGGAATTTATATTTTTTGTGGAAATATTTCTGCTCATACGGGATGGGCAACAGATTATGTCGATAAAATATCAGCAATGCTTGAACATCAAGATAATTTATTAGAACGTCTAACACGTGATATTGCAGAATATGTAGAACAAAAAGGTGATGAACATAAAAATAAGGATGCATTATCACAAGCACGAAATTGTTATGCATGGGCAAAAAAATTATTAATAAGAGGAAAAATGTTAGGTGATACTGGTACAGCAAAATTAATTGATAAAATTACAAAAAAAAACGAGCAAGTACAATCATCTGCAGCATCTCCAAGTTCAGATTAAAAATAATTAAATTTTATTTAAGCAAGAAAAATAAAATTTTAAATTTATTTTCATTTTTTTTATCTGTCTAAAGTTTGATCATTATAGAATTTTAATATCCTTTGGCTTTATTTTTAAATGGCAAACGTGCGTTTTATATGTTTATTAATGATTGTCTGTTTGTTTGTTAGTTTTCTTATATTGTATGTTAACTAATACAAATACTTTTTGATTTTATTGTGTAACAATGTCTTTCGATGAAATGAATGGTTTCTTACTTTACGTCGAAAAATATATTATGTTCTTTTTTGTACGTGTAGAAAAAAAACAAGAACAAAAAGACAATTTTTTTTTCTTTCTGTCTTGATAGTTGGTTTTTTCCATGTTTATCGTATAGAGTGAAAGTAAAGAATCATTTATTCATTAGTTTTTTCTTTATATCAGCGTAGAACGGAGACAAGATAAAAGGAAATAAGAATAAATAAAATAACTTACAAAATTTTCTTTTATTTTTATTATAGATTAATTAGTAATGTCTGATGAACCTATTCCACAAAAACCAACTGGGCATTATAAGAGCCATTTACTATCAGAACCAGTTCCAATATCATTTATATCAGCAGATCAATTGGCTCACCATTCAACTTCTTCATTTAGTAATATTTTTTCTCAACCACGTATGCCTACACATCATCAATATAGGCCAATGATGAATCCAGGGCATAATATGAATACAAATTATCAAAATCAATCTATGCCAGGAATGGCACCAAATAAAACTGCTAGTGCTACTGCTACTACTGTTCAATTAGAAAGTTCTGATAAAAAGACATTAACACCATTGTCTCCACAACCAGTTGATTTAAGTACATTCAAAGGTTTTAAATTTGTTACACTTGATGGTCTACAAATTGAAACACGAGATATTTATGATAATATAAGTGGAACAGTAAACTGGGAAATGTGTGAAAGTGAAGAACAACGATGTATTAACTTTATACAAGATGATTGTAAGAATAAACGAGTATTTCTTATAGCGTCTGGTTCACTTGGAGAACAAATTGTTCCTAAAATACATGAATTACCACAACTTTATGCTATATATATTTATTGTCTCAACGTAAAACGTCATCGAGAATGGGCGAACAAATTTTCAAAAGTACGTGTAGTTTGTGATAATGATGATGTTGACTTATTACCACAATTTGCTGTTGATGTTGCACAAGCGAATATTGATTGGGCAGATGCTTTAATTAAACAAGGAAAGTATGATGATGCAAAAAAAAAATTGAACTTAGCAACTGAGAAATTAACAAATGAAAACTTAGTTAAGTCTGGTCGTAAATATGATAAATCTATGGATGAAGATATTAAAAATAAATTGGAAAAATGCAAATAAACAAACTATAATATAATATACGTATAAAACAATATTGTAGTAAAACAAAGATTTTCTCTTTTACTTTTCTTCTTACTTTCCACGATCAATATATAATAATAAACAAGAGCAAGTATTTATGAATTTACATATTAAGAAATACCACTAATGCAAAGTTCTATTTGACTAAATTATACTTGGACATTTTTAAGAAAACTAATAGGTGATAGTACGGAAGTACTGAAGCACTTTTGTTTTACAAGAATACAAGTATGGTGATGATAAAACATTTGTTTTCATATATGAAAACATGACATAAAAAGAACTGTATTCTATAACATCTGTTGGATGTCTTTTTCTGCTCGAATTCGTCAGGAAGTAGAATTTGTATGATTTAGTAAATGAAGTGAATTTAGATTTTTATTTATTTTGAAATCTATCTATATGGAAATTTTTTATTTTTTTTCTTTAATTCATCGACGAAATAATAATCTTTTTCATTTCTGTTTGAACATAAGCATTGATATAGTTCTTCTAACAACTATTTACCATTTGATATATTAGCTTGTGTAGAAAAATTTAGAAGTTTTGAACAAAGTCTCATCGAGATACGTAGCTTTAAAAAAATGCAAGTTATGTACACTATCTATCGAGAAGAACTTAAAATTTAAAAGTTCTACATGGGGCACTACAAAACTTTCTGCGCTTGCCTCTTCCAAAAGTCACACATTGAATTTAAGTATTTTGTTATAATGTTCACACATATTTAGGATTATGTACAAAGTTTCAGACTCCTAAGTCTTGTAGTTCACTGCGCTCTGTCATTGCCTTTATTTGAGATACACGCAGCCGGCTAATGGATAAACCATTATCAATTAGAGAACTTTGCATCTCATTTTTTGACTCTCAGATATGCTTTATTAAAAAATCAAAATATATCAGAAGTTACAATGTGAAAAGCTCTACAATTTACAAGCAATAGTTTTATTTTAATTATGTCCTTTTTATTTTGAAGATAAAATCAAAGTTTTCTGTACTATGTATGGCAGTGTTGAGAGTTGGTCACTCAGAATACTGTTTATTTTGAAAGAAAAAGTATATAATCAGCATAAGCTTTGTATGGTAGGTTGTGAAGCTTTAGAAGAGCCGTGCGCAGAAACTTTTATAGCGCCCTAGGTATATCTCGGGAAGACTTTGTTCAAAACTTCTAAATTTTTCTACACAAGCTAGTCTAGCTGAGATCTATGTATGCGCGAAGTTTCAAACCAAAATTCTAAATTACGATTTTTTCGTACTTGGGGTCTCCTATAGGGATCTTTTGAAAGTAAACATATTGGAAATCTGGTAATTTCTTCATATTTCAATGGGAACCCGAACCCTTTTAGAGTTTTGACTAGGACACTATGGAGTATATGTGGATAAAAATTCATTGAAATCGAAGGGGAATACTTGAGGATGTTTCCTCATTAGTCAGCCAATGAATCAATCTCTTTTTTTAATGTGAATTTAACATTCTCGACTTATGACTTCACATTGAATGATGGAGTCAGTCATGTAGGACATATATGTACAAAAATCAAAAACTGCTGTTGATGTAGCATTCAACACAAGTCTTTGAATACAATGATTGGAATTAGTTTTACTATTTAATAAAGAAGTATTGATTTTCGTACCTTTTCCATTTCATTTTCCTCGCATGTAAAGATACATTATGTTTTGGTCAACAGCCTTATATTCTTGTAAAGCAAAAGAATCTCTATCTTTTTTGTATAGGAATGATTTTTTTTTAGAAACGTTCTAATATTTTCAAAAAGACCATAGAACGTGTCTCATTATTTCTGCATCATCTGTTACGTAATTACACTGAAAACTGTATTGCAGCTCTTGTATTGTATATCAATTATCCGGGCCTATCTATTTGATCATTCGATTCGATTACTTACTGAATCATAACATCATATGATTTCGAATTCTTGAAAAACGTTCGAAATATTTTCTTGTTTCGCTTAAGATTGAATTAATGACATTAAGCTTCAAAGTTCTTGTTGTTTAAAAGTTTTATTTATTTAGGTTTCACAATGACTTATGGATACTATCTTTTGAGTAGAATCTGTTATGATTACGAAAATTTTGCACTATGATAGTTTCTTTTCTTAATCATTTTCCCAAAACGTTTTTAGAGTTAAAAAAATTCTTTCTACAGCATAATCACCGACGGTTACATGTATTCATGTCTGTTATTGCATTATCATTCATCTTCTTTCTTATATTCATGTATTTTACTTTTATTATTCGTTCTTTCACTCATCATCATTACTTAAGACGTACCATAAGTTCTGATTACAGTGTTACTGAAATATAAAATAAGTTTCGAAAAAATTTCATTCTATAGAATCTTCAAGAGAAAAGAATGTGAAGATTTTTCGTTTCGTCACAGAAAGAGTAACAAAATGACGATTTTTAACGAATTCTGTTTTTTTTTTCGAAGTTTGAGCTAACTAAAACGAAAACAATAAAAAGTTAGGCGCCATTCTCTCTGTAGAGCAGCTGTAAATACATCGAGAAGTTCTCATAGTGATGAATTTTGTTATGTCTGCACTTTGGATTTCTTCTTAAATTTTACTTTTTCGACAACATTCAAAGACACGATATATAATTCGAAAGAACTTGTCAAATGCTTGTTTCGTTTGTGTTGAATGATTGAAACGAATATAAATTGTTAACGAATTACAGATTTTTCGATAAACGATATTCTCGACTTCGCACCACATTTCGTAGTCGAGTGACACTCGAATATCATCCGCTATTCATTTGGTAAAACAATTCCGTGAAAATACGATGAAATATAAAACGATCGATATTTATGAAGAATCAATGATCAATAATAAAATATTTTTTGTTGTGTATGGTTATGGTTAGTTTCGTTCAAGATGTTTATGTTCTGAATATTGATTTGAATATCTTTTAATCTATTGTACAATATATATCGCATAAAATATAACGATTTGAAAGTATTTGAGCATGAAAAAATCAGAAAAATTGTCAAAATTGTTTTTATAATTAGTAATATTAGTTTATAGTGTTACATTTGATAAGATATACATTGTACAACAGATTAGTGAGATATCATTCGAGAGAAAAGAATTCTACTCTGTTTCTCGAAAGTCCTAAAGTTTATATTTAATTATTAATTTACTAAATTCTTTAATAGATTATTAACGAATTTATAAAAATTCTATTGTAACTATTATTCTATAGCAAAGACTACATATTTTTTTCTCAGTTTTTAATACTTTTGCTAACGGTATAATTGAAAGTCAAAAATTATTAAATGTTTGTATTTATTAAAAAATTTCTAAACTAAATTGCTACTTGTTCAGTGTTGTATCTAGTGGTACATTTTTGAAGATTTTCTTCTCTTTCCAAGAGTAGTAATAAATTGGATGAAAAACTAGAAATGCTTTAAACTTTTGTCTACTAGATAAAAGTTACACTTGGTCCTATTTCTTCATTGAGTAATGAATTGAATAAAAAATAGATGATTATATAAATCTTCTGACCCTATATAATATGTTCAAGAAATGTCTCTTGTTTTCTTCATAGTGATTGAAAGGTTGATATAACTTGGCATTTGAAAATATCAAATCACTTTTCGAGAATATCATTTTAAATACCTTACGTGGATTTCGAGTTTTATTTAGACTCTTGTGACGTTGCAAAAGTAATGAAATGAATACTGATCTCTATTTCTCGTCGATTAAATAATACCGAAGGAAAATCTTCTCCTTAGAAGACAACTATTTTTGTTTCTCTTTCGAATCATATATGTTTTTCAGAAGTCCATACAAAAATCACGAATATTTTATTGAATTTTTCTTTTCTTAGATTAACCACAGTTTATTTGTTTATGTCTAATAAATATAAATCTTATTCAGTTCAAAATAGTAGAAAATTGCATATCAGTTGGTAATAAAATACTCCTCTTAAAATATGTTTAGCGAAAGGATACCTTATATTGTTTCATCAAATTTTATGAAAAGTGTCGATTCATTTTCAGAATGCTTCTCTCTTCCGTTGTTTTATTCGTTTATGAGTCAGTTCATATAAGCCACGACCAAATAATACATAACCTGTCCAATCAAGGCCGTCCAATTTTATTCATTCTAGAATATGTTGTGGAGGGAAGAATTTTCAGCATTTTGATGCTAGCCGTCTCAAAAAATATTACATTTTTGATATTTTATAAGCATTTAACGATGTACCCTATATTCGACAAAATTGACCAACGATAGTCAAAATAGGAAAATATTTTGAGAACAGTTGGATTGATTGAAGTGAAATTTTGTTCAGACATATATATGGGTAAGACAGGGGCGGCGGAGCCCTTAGGCTTGGGGAGGCTCAAGCCTCCCCTAAAAACGAGTTAGGGAGGCTTGGGGAGGCTCAAATATTTGAAAATTTTTTACAGATCTCATTCTGGCTTTATTTTTTGCCACTGGTAACTATTTGAACAAGTATTACTTGATTTTTATAAAAAGCTTATGTTCAGTCCGATGTTAGACGACAAACATTTATAACT
The DNA here is from genome assembly GCA_022393335.1 of Macrotrachela quadricornifera. Taxonomy (NCBI): domain Eukaryota; kingdom Metazoa; phylum Rotifera; class Eurotatoria; order Philodinida; family Philodinidae; genus Macrotrachela; species Macrotrachela quadricornifera. Next base: position 44,927 of record JAJEKB010018049.1, read on the forward strand.
GTATTAATTTCGACACGTCTTCACATATTACTACTAGCGATGTTTTGATGAAGAGGATAGTCAACGCGTTAAACACATCGATGGTACTCGGCGTATTTTTATCTTTTACTTAAACTTTTATCACCATTCTAACTTCATTGCTTCAAGATTTTGAACTGATAGTCGGTAATCTTTGCTTTGTGTTTTATGGGAACGACATTGCAACGAGTTCCGTTTTCTGTTACTTTTTCACATTAACTCGAATATTCTTCTTCTTATTGTTATTATTGTTAAATATATATATTTAGAACAATTTCATTCACATACGTTTCGAAAGCATCAGCTTTCTTCAGTGTGTTGAATTCAAAACAGAACAACAAAATTACAAGTGCACAATTTGGTATGTACATGTCTTTTTTTTAATCTTTTCTTGCAATACTGGTGCAGAAGATGAACTATAACCTGTCTTGTCTAATTGACCGTCTTGTTTGTTTCTTCATTCGTCCCGCTATTATAGGAAAAGATAAAAGAAAAAAGGAAAAGCACAAGTATATATATATGTCACAGGCAAAATTCAACTCTTAAGCAAAATTCAGCTTGGACAAAATTTGTTTTTAATGAGGCGCGAAACTACGAAATGATTTGTATATTAATAAATGTGATTTTTGTAACAAACATTTTGAATGCATTGACATTGTAAAACGATATTGGAAAATATTTTTATAAACAAGCAGTCATTCATTTTTTCAGTCGAACTAGTACCTCTTGCTAAGTATAAAGTGAAAATTTAACTTACGGTTCTATTCACTTTCCATTTTTTTGGTCGGTGAATAGATTTCAGTTGAGATCACTGATGAACTCTACATTATCCTAGGCTTCAACAGATTTTAATAGAAAACACCGGCAATCTCTACAACTTCCTAAACTTGAATAGATTTTAATAAAGAGTACTGACGATCTCTAGGTTCGAAATTATTCAACATTTTCCAACCCTCTGCTCTATATGTATAATAGATTTTCAGTAATGATAGTTAGTTTGAAATAGATTAAAAACACTCTTCACAATCTCTGCTTGTCTTACAACTACCTGCTCTAAAGATTATAAGAATAAAGTTATCATAGCAACTGTTGCGAAACAGACTATAAGAATAGATTTAAAATCTTAATCATTAAATCCTTCCTTCTTCTTTTGGTCGGAAGATAATTTCTATAGATGTAAGTAAGATGAATGTGTTTCGATCAGATGATCAAAACTATCAATATTTTCTTTAGAACAGACACAATCGCAATCTTAAAAAAGTCTTTTATTCTTTTTTGGTCTAGACAGAAAAACTATAGAATCTTAAATTAAAAAAAACTCTATCAAATAAACTCGTGCACTCTGTAACTTCTTAAACTAGATTATATTTGAATAGGAGAACATTAGTGAACTCTACAACTTCCTATAGTTCAACTGAAATCAATATATATCGTTAGCGAACTCTAAATTTCGATATGAAGAGTGCATTATGATACAAAACAAAATCAAATTTTCAATTCATGAATAATCAAGCAGAGGTGCACGGGGCACGGGACAGTAGATCTACGGGGCTGGGCGGGTGAGCGATGAAAAAACCTCTTGTAAACAGAGTTGCGTTCATTTTTTTCGAAATCTCAACAAATACGTCCCTCTCAACTTGTGTGAACGCCAAGCGAGTGGTGTATTTGCTCAAGGAAGATGAAATCTCAGCAACTACCATGACTAAATCAGTTTATACATCATAAAAATGCAAAATTACCAAAATTTATAAAGTCATATAATGTCATAACGGGACGGAGCGGGGCACAGGGCGGGGTTTCTTTTTAAAAAATTCTCGGCGCTCTGCGGGTCACGGGACTAGATGATCACGGACCGAGGCGGTGCGGGGGGTGTTAAAAAACTGTGCCCCGTGCAGCTCTGTAATCGAGATATTTTTAATTTTTTTTTAATGAAATGAAAGTTAAAACACTTGATTTAATTTTGCCTGAAAGCTCGACTTTGACTGACACATATATATGGCTTTTTTGTTTTCTTTAGTCAAGGTTTAAGTCTTTTTTGCTTATGTTGATGATTAATTAATAAATTTTGCTAGTGCAATAGAACTTTTGATCATTTTCCAAGCATATAAATGGGTGAATGCAGTAATGTGTCTAAAAGTTGTAGCGGAGCAATTGAAAGCCTCTCTACCTCTTTCAATATTGTTTTTACATTTCTGTTCGGAAAATTTTTTGAGCCTCCCCTAAATTGAAATCGTTCCGCCGCCCCTGGGGTAAGATATACTCACCATAAAAGTTTTGTGCCAAAACTCGGAACCGTTGAGTTTTTATGACTAGTTCAACATGTTGATTTTGCGAATGAATTTTCTTCCAAGATATCGATCGATTTGTGAGTTACTCTTGATAAATTGGTAACACTACCTCGAGGTTACAAGACCATGAAAAGATCAGCCTGAGATTCTTACAAATGGTTTGTAACGAGGATTATCTTTGGAAGATACCTATAAGGTCAATATGGTACATACACAGTTTTTGTGCTATATATTCAGTCTTATTTTGTTTGATAGTTGTCGACAATTTGTGTCGTAGAATAGAGTGGTCATACTCCTTTTCCTTCATTCTAAATTGTCTTTAAAGAAATAAGAGAAGAAACAGTAATATGATATTGAATAATTATGATATGAAATTATATATTTTATTTCTATAACATGAAATAACGATAATTTTTATTATTCATATCCAAGAGTGGTTATACTACGATGTTGGAAACATTTCAAGAAGATATTAAGGATAAAGCTGATAATGATTAGGTAAGATCTATTTGAGCTCGTTTTTTATGATTTGCAATACTATGTTAGACATATTCCTATTAGTATTATGTGAATTTCAACTGTATATTTTATTTTTATAATTTGTATCATCTTGTCCTTTTCTAGTCGACGTTTTTTCTGCATAGTTTTGCACGCGAAAATAGTTCATCATTGAAATATTGAATGTCTAATACTATGTAGAATAAGACTATGATTAGGAGACTACAATATGTTGATAGAATAAGCTTGAATATTAGATTAGTTTCAGTAGATTTATTGCAAGTCTATATGTTCGTCGATGCTTTCGATTATGAGCTGTTGCTTCCGGATGACTTCGTATTTCTGCTGAAACTTTCGACACTAATACGTGATTTGACTTTTCTTAGAATACTCGTGTGTTTTGAAGAATTTTTTCCCGGTTGAAGCCCTTTTCGCGCGCATCTTTTCCTCAATACTTTCACGTTTGATCCTTGAATTTGTTCGATAAAATCTTTTGCTTTCTCAGTCATTGGTTTGCCAAGTTTTCTCTTGCGTAATGCTCATCCACAAGTTGAAACGTATTGATTATGAAAAGAAATCATGGATAATACCATCTTCTTGTTTAAGTGTAACTTGAGCTCTTGTTTGTAATCGCATTGATGTTAATATTTCTGTTAGATGAATTCGAGCGATATTATTAGCTGTTCGTGGCACACTGTTCGGAATAGTATGTAGATTGACTGCAATATGTGCATCCAGTTCCATAATCGATTCAAAAATCACAGTACAACCACTAACGGGACATAATGATAGATCGTAGTATTGTCGATCATTTCTACTAAACATCATCAAAAGTAAATTCAAAAGTTCAACAAATTTTTATACCTTTTTGATATTGCGCATGACGGCCGATCATTTATTGGTACTCTAAAACGATTCGTCACTCTCATGTTATTTTCAAATTCTATCACTTTATATTCAATGAAAACACCTCTACGTACATTGGAAGCCTTAAAAATTTCCATAATTTTCTTCCCATATTGAACAGAACGCACTGAAGAGATGTTAGGTATTTTAGTTTTATCTTAATGACCTTAAAACAAAAGAGAAATTGGAAAAAGCTGACTCTTCAGTTGTTGATATACATACCAGCACCTGGTATAATTTCGGCTGCCGTTATTTTTGTAGTTTTAATTCCACCAGCATGCTCCATACTTTCTTTTACGTCATGCGTATTTAGCAAATTGTTTCCTTTGGCTATCCAAGAACGTAAACGATTCTTAGCTGCTCCACAGACTCTATCACATATATCTTTACCTTTCTGTACCTCGCTGTAGTCCCTAGTCAAAAGGTATTTACCAAGCTGCATTATATGATATACCAATTGAGAAAATAGCATGATGTATTGAAAGCTTACTCGTTGACAAATGAGTTTTTCAGCCGCAGAAGTTGCATGTGAGGAGAAATTCGCTGCGTCGTCCGTACGTTTATGTAATTTGGTTATATGTGGATAATCGATATAAAACTGTCTTAAAATAATCTCACCTCCACTTAATGAATCAATTTTCGTCTGAGAAGCGCTAGTTATTGTCATAATATATGATTCTGAACAAAACATATATGTAGATGATATGGAAGTTGATCCATTTTTTCAAATAAATGACCCAATAAGAGTTTTCATACCTTTCTTTTCCCAGTATTTTTCTGAGACTCTCGATATTCTTGCTGCAGAATCTTTTGGCCCCAATCGAAGGCAAAGAACGCTTCGACAATTCTCATTTTAGAGATGATCTTTGTCTTTTCGCAGTCTTGATGCTCAGCATGTATATTATGACGAAACCATTCCATTATATGCTCTGAAACATTTTGAAAATCATACACAATTTCTGTTCGTAAATTATCGTCTGAAATTTTTTCGACGTTTTGTTTAATCTCATCAAGTGTTTGAATAAAATTTATACAATTGAAGCAAACGGATATATGCTCTTGACTACACTCTGAATATTACTCAACACAGTCTGAATCACTTAGAGTAAAGGTAGTGCAATGCGTAATACAACTAGAATTTGACCTACAATGACCATTATGTCTCGACTTTTGACAGATTTCTACCATTTCTATCTGTCTTAATAGTCGCTTACGATCGGCTTGAGAAATGACTATTTCATCGACCATGATTGCAATGAGAATCATTATGGTGGATGTGGTATACGTGTTGTTGATTTAAGGGTCGGAGTATTAATCTAACATCCTTCGCATATCTATTGACGCCGACGTTCACAACAATAGCTCTTGCCTTCCTCGATTTTCACATTTTCAAAGCTACCGGCGAATTTCGATTTACTAGAAAGTGAACGCCAGGATTCAACACCTTCCACGACAAACTCATCCAGCCTTGTTGCTGTGCAGGCTTAATGTTTTGGAGTATTATTAGAGGATTTTTTTTATTCGACTCTCCTCTAAGTGAGAACTAACATGAAGTGAAGTATTCAAGAATGCGATAAAAAGACTATCATAAAAGAACAGAACAAATGAAGGGGAAAGAATGTGTAAGACGAGCGGAGAGAGAAAGACGAAAGTGTATGAAGACAAATGATGTGAAGGCATGCAAACAACATGCCTGTAGCAAGTATATCATAGAGTTTACTGCTACCTAAACCTATAAAATTTGTTTCGCCACAATACGTTCTGTAGTTAATGAGTGCACGCGTATTCTGCAGCTGAAGAACCTGCTTAGGTATATCTTGCACTGATCACCGTTATTCATGTGTAGAACAGCAAAACTATATGTTCCTATAGTGTAATGAGTTAGATTTTAGTGAGAAATAGTGCCTAATTCATGAGAAGCATTTTAGTAGTTACCTGAAACGAAAATAGAATTTTTTTATTTATTTATTTTGAAATTTGAACGTTTCGTCAACTAAGTTGACATCATCAGCAACAAATTCACTACCAACACCTTGATTGATTACCATCTCACTTTGAATTGATAAATATAATGAAATTAAATAAAGGGTGAGAGTGAGGGTGATAGTGTTGGTAATGAATTTGTTACTGATAATGTAAACTTAGTTGACGAAACGTTCAGATTTCAAAATAAATAAATAAAAATTTCTATTTTCACTTAATTTTATTATTGATTAAAATATCGCCTTTACCTGAAACGAGGTTATTATTTTCGGCTAGTCAATTCACAAAATGCTTGACCATTTCAGGGTCAGCTCGCTGCTTTGTAGTTGATCCATTGTCACATTTCATCATATATTCTTGCATTCGATGAGCTAACTTGATCGCATGTCATGAACTTACAAAAATCTTAATGGTTTCATCATAATCCCAAGAGCTAGGCAACAATAACAGTAGTCGAACTTGATCATCAAAAGAAATTTCATGTTTAACATAAGAATCGTAAACATCCTTAAGATTTTGCACTATATTAGTATTCACCATTTCGTCGACAACTCTAGCACTTCCAACATTTGAGTCAAATTGTGATATATATAATAATTCTTCAACCTGTTCAGAAGCAAGTACTTCTGCTATTTTTTCTAAAATTCATATATCAATATCAGCGCTAGAGATAAGTTTTCTGATCAAAACATACTTTGTATTACTTTCATTGAGCCCGTTTGTTAAGAAGTTTTACGATGAAGACCACTACTGGAAATCTTATCAAGTCTTTTTCTAATTTGAGATCGAATCGGACTCAAATTGACTTGACTAAGAATATTATTCAGGAGTTCACATCAATTACCAACTACAAAGTCTGGCAAATGTGTAATATTTGAGTAAGTTGTTATTGAACCCACTAATATGTCATCAGGAATCACCAAAGCTTCTTTTCTGTGTGTTAAACACATTCTAAATACTAATTTATCTTCACTCAAACAGTATCAGCGAATAGAGAAAGCTTAAAAGGATAAATTCATATACTCATTACTTGGTCGGTACTTTTTGCAACTGTCCAATACATTCTCAATGCATCGAACATAAAAAAAGCACTAACCAGACGTAGAATGAGCTAATGATGCGTGGAAAACCCTACGTAAGAATATTTCGTCGATGAAATTACCTTCCACCAACAGGAAATCCTTGAATTTTTGAGCAAATACGTAAATGAACGTAATGGCAATCTCAAGCAGAACAACGATGTTTTGAATCTTGATTAGGATGATGGCATTTAGTTTTAGAATCCTATCAATCAATTCCAAACGAGCTTCGATGTTTAGGATAAATAGCCATAGAATCATGAATGAAAATTTCTTTTGAGTGTAATTTATTGGCAATAAAGTTTTTTTCATTCACAATTAGACAATCTTCTCCAAGCTTAGAAATTACGTTTTTGCACTTAAGATATGATCGTATATCGATGCCACTGAGTAAAGAAAAGGTTACATATGTGCGCAGCCAATCAGCATGATCTATAAGCAATTAGATATACGTTGATCAAAATAGAAAAGACTGCTTACGACGTGAAGTATTTCCACAAATATCCACACGTGAGTTACCTCATAGACAACAGTCATTGTATTTGAGTAATATTATCTCAGAATGATCTAAGATTTTGTAACAATTATCTCTTTTGAATTCCTTCGAATATGTCAGATCTAAAATAGTGGAAAAATTTACTGTTTCATTTGTAATATTCAACATACTATCCCTATTATTTGCCTATCGTTGTTGTTCCAATTCACCCTCATCGTCAGAAATTAATCTAATGTATGTTGGAAACATATTCTCAGGCTCAAAAGAAACGTTCGAATTATAATTATCATTGTACAGGCCACTTATATTATAGTATCCATCGTTAGTAAGATACTTCATGTACCCGCCCATGCACAGTGTCTGTTAAATATGTGCTATTTAAATTTGATCGATCACCAGGTTGGATAGTTCTTGCCTCGTCTAATTCATGGGAAAGATAACATTTAACACCACTACGTTTAAATTAAAATGAGTTTCATTCAATACTGGATAATATATTGGGCGTACCACAAATAGAAGACTCTCTCAATGAAAAGAAACCACAAGGAATACTAGTAGTACTCTCGATATCAGTTTCCTTATCAGCTAATATAATTGAATGATTACCCTTAAAAATTTTTGAAAGCCTATCATTATCGACACTTGATTCATTATCCGTTCGATCAAAAAGATAGAATGGCAATCCATGTCCAAACATATATTCAGAATTATTTTGATCAACCATTGTAAATTGTGTTGCACAGAATATAATCAATGTTTCTTTGTGAAAAATGTGTATAAAATATCAAGATGTGATGCTTCTGTTTTTGAGTATGTTTGTTTTTTATTGTATAAAAAAAAATGTGATAATTTATTGCAACCAAAAATGATATAATACCATGGATAAAAAGCATACATCATACCACTGAATAGTTAAACCAACAGTAACTACTACGTGATTATACATAACAACAACATTCTATATACTTATGTGTACTATGCCATGCAATACTTATCACACATTAGGATTTCTTAAGCTATTCACCTTTCTCATTAATTACGACAACAATGACCAATTTTTCACCTACATTGACTGTTGTGTTTTTTTTCCTTAATGTGTTACATTTAATAAAACTATTTCCTAAATCCATTCTTTGATTAATTGCACAACCCAGTTTTCTTCGATCATGCTTTATTGTATTGTGAGAATCAAAAGAAAAGATGAAATAAAATATGCACAATCATAAGCTGAAAATATTTCATAAGTAACACTCATATATACTAAATCTTGACTATGAATCATAAAAATTACGCTAATTTGATGCAATTGAAAGAAAATACATATTTTTATATCATATTATTCATAAATGACTTAATGGAGAAAAGATAGCGATAGGTCATTAAAACAAACGATTGAATAGAAAGAAGAAAAAGGCAATATTCAGCAGGATACAAAGGACATAAAGAGAATGAGAAGAACACAAGAGAAAGACATGTACAACAGCTGAGTAGAACGCAAAAGTAGGTCAATATATATAGATATGTATGCTAACATTCTTTTCTTTTGAGGGCTATGTAACACTCTTATTTCTTTAAAAACAATTTAGAATATAGGAAAAGGAGTATAATTATTCTATTCTACCACAAAAATTCTCGGTAACTATTAAACAAAATAAGACTGAAAATATAGCACAAAAACTGTATAGGTGACATATTGACCTTATAGGTACCTTCCAAAGATAATCCTCGCTACAAGCCATTTGTAGAAATCTCAGGTTGATCTTTTCATGGTCTTGTAGCCCCGAGGTAGTGCTATCAATTTATCAAGAGCAACTCTCAAACCGATCGATATCTTGGGAAAAAATTCATTCGCAAAATCAACATGTTGAACTAGTCATAAAAACCCAACGGTTCCGAGTTTTGGAACAAAACTCTGATGGTGAGTGTGTCTTACTCAGATATATGTCTGAACAAAATTTCACTTCAAACGTTCCAGTTGTTTTCGAAATGTTTTCTTATTTGGACTCCGATTGGCCAATTTTGTCGAATATAGGATATATCGTTGAATGCTTATAAAAATATCAAAAATGTAATAGTTTTTGAAACGGCTAGCATCAAAATGCTCCGAATTCTTCCCTCCACAACATATTCTAGATTCGCATTGTAACCAGTTTTCAAAGAATTTCTACGTCTGGTCCCTATTTTTTAACCAGAAATTTAGTAAAATTCTTTGCTCAACTCAATTCAAAAATGAGTAAAATGGTAAGAAGATCTGATCATGAGTCTCACAATAATCTTTTTGTATTCATCAATACATAGGTTGCCAAACATACGTTCTGTTACCTTTTTCAATTTCACATTCATTTCAAGAGAAGAATTATTCAAAATCATCTATATTCTATACAATTATTTTCGATTTAAAAAAGCTGAAAAACTACAGATATTAGTGCGTATGGTCAAGTGTACTTTGATCTAAAAACACAATTTTATTTTATCACTCTTTATTTTGTTCGTAATGATTCCTAATTTAGTTTAAAAAACTGTATATCATTCAAAAAATGCATCTGTCTCATTGAATTTTGATCGATGAATATAGATTATGAAACACTCCTGATTTTCTGATTCAACTTGACATTTGGCACTCCATGAAAAAAAGCCTTTTTCAGTTTCCATTGCAAATACACTAGATTTTTGAGAATGATATTTTATAAGTTGTTCGACTGAATTTGGAACATTTATTCTAGGAGAGGAAATGCTTTGAAATAGCTAAAAAAGTTTATCATGAAATATTTGAATAATTTCATGTAGAAAAAAAAGGTGATGAATATAAAAATAAGGATGCATTATCATAAGCACGAAATTGTTATGCATGGGCAAAAAAATTATTAGTAAGAGGAAAAATGTTAGAAGATACTGGTACAACAAGATTAATTGATAAAATTACAAAAAAAAATTGAGCAAATACAATCATCTACAGTATCTCAAAGTCCAGATTAAAAGTAATAAAATTTTATTTAAATAAGAAGGAAATTTTTAATTTATTTTAGTTTTTATTATTTGTCTAAAGATTGATCATTATAAAATTTTAATATCTGAAAACTATTTTATTAATATTTGACTTTATTTTTACATATGTTTAAATGTCAAATGTGCGGTTTATATGTTTATTAATCATTGTTTGGTTTTTTTTATATTCTGATATTATATTTCAAGTAACACAATACTTTTTTGATTTTATTATGTAAGAATGTCCTTCGACGAAATGAGTCATTTCTTACTTTACATCAAAAAATATATTTTGTGTTTTTTTTACACGTGTAGAAAAAAAAACAAGAACAAAAAGGAAAAAAATTTTTTTTTCTTCTTTTCTAGGTAGTTGGTTTTTTCCCTGTTTATCGTATAGAGTGAAAGTAAAGAATCATTTATATAGTAATGGCAACAAATAATACTACTACCGCTACTGCTGCTGCTGTTCAATCAGAAAGCTCTGATAAAAAGACATTAACACCATTGTCTCCACAACCAGTTGATTTAAGTACATTTAAAGGTTTTAAATTTGTTACACTTGATACGTACCAAACTGATACACGAGAAATTTATGATAATATAAGTGGAACATATGAATGGGAACATTGTGCAGATCAACACAAACGATGTATTGAATTTATACGTGATAAATGCAAAAATAAACGAGTATTTCTTATATCATCTGGTTCACTTGGAGAACAAATTGTTCCTGAAATTCATGAATTACCACAGCTTTATGCTATATATATTTATTGTGTCAACCTAACACGTCATCAAGAATGGGCAAAGAAATATTCAAAAGTACGTGTAGTATGTGATAATGATGATGTTGACTTATTACCACAATTTGCTGTTGATGTTGCACAAGCGAATATTGATTGGGCAGATGCTTTAATTAAACAAGAAAAGTATGATGATGCAAAAAAAAAATTGAAATTAGCAACTGAGAAATTAACAAATGAAAACTTAGTTAAGTCTGGTCGTAAATATGATAAATCTATGGATGAAGATATTAAAAATAAATTGGAAAAATGCAAATAAACAAACTATAATATAATATACGTATAAAACAGTATCGCAGTGAAAAAAATGATTTCTTGTTCTTTTTTTTACTTTCCACGATCAATATATAATAATAAACAAGAGCAGGTAGTTAGGAATTTAGATGTTAAAAACTACCACTAATACAAAGTTCTGCTTAACTAAATTATAGTTAGAATTTTTAAAGAAGAAAACTAATAGATGATAGTACAGAAATATTGAAGCAGTTTTGTTTTACAAGACTATAAGTATGTTCATCATAAAACATTTGTTGTCGTGTATGAAAAACTGGAATAAAAAGAACTGTATTCTATAACATCTGTTGGAAGTCTTTTTTTTCTGGTTTGAATTTATTCAATTGAAATCTTTTTCTGCTCGAATTCATCGGGAAATAGAATTTGTATGATTTAGTAAATTAATTGAATTCAGATTTTTGTGTGTTTTGAAATCTATTCATATAAAAATTTTATAGTTTTTTCTTTAATTCATCGACGAAATAATAATCTTTTTTAATTTCTATTTGTAATATTGTATCTTAACACATGGAGCGCGTTTTCTATTGCAATTAAAGACTGCTTAATCAGTCATTGAATCGATCTCTTTTTTATGTCAATTTCAACATTTTCGAGTTAGAATTTCACATTGACCGATAGAGTAAGTCTTGCAGGACATTTGTGTTCAAAAAAATCAAAAACTACTGTTGATGCAGCATTCAACACAAGTCTTTGAATACAATGGTTAGAACTAGTTTTACTATATGATAAAGCAGTATTGATTTTTGTGCTTAGGACGCACCAAGAGTTCTAATTACTGTGTTTTTGGAACATGTAATAACCTTTGAAAAACTTTCTTTCTATAGTCTTCAAGAAAAAAGAATGTGAAGATTTTTTTATGCTATTTAATCATACTTTAATTAATATAATGATAGTAAATTTTAGATAAAAGATTTTTTTATTATGATTTATGCGTAATCATAATACTGGATCACAAAAGATAAAGCAGATTAGTGTTCAATCCCTCAAAACCATTACATTGATAATCAAAATATCTCATAAAATGCAATATAAAAATCTCTTTAATTTATATAGGACCACTTATTTTATGGTTGCACTTTTTGTTTCCAAAATGAACAAAGTTTCGTTATTGTAAAAATTGCGCGCACAGAGTTTTCCTTCTTTTTGTTTTTGAAAGCTATTATAATAAGTTTTACTATGAAGATGGTAGAACTATTCATGCTGCATCTTGCGGTGTATTTTCTTTTCTTTGGATAAAGCATTATCAGATGATGAAACAATGAAATCACAAAAATACATTCGTTGTATATCAGAAATATTATTTAATTTGCATGATCAAAATTCGATCGTTCAAAATTTTATTCGTTTTGGAAACAAAAAGTGCAACTAGAAAATGAATGACCTTATAGAAATTGTAGAGATTTTCATGCTGCATCTTATGGTATATTTTGGTTATTATTATAATACTTTGAGAGATTGGACACTAACCTGCTTCATCTGCTGTGATCTAGTACTATGACCACGTACAAATCATAACGAAAAAGCCTTTTATCCAAAATTTATTATCATCAGTAGATTATTATTAATGCGATGCGAAGCACAGAAATTATGTAGTCTTTCACGAGTTGCTTTTATTTCTTACTTTCTCGACGTACATATGAAAATCGTCATTTTTAAGTTGCGATGATCTCGTGAATGGAAAATAGTAAAATATTCGCTAAAATGCTAGATCAAAGTATGTAGGTTGAATTATAACCATCCGTTTTCTGATCTTCAATAGAAAATTTCGTTTCGTCATAGAGAGCGTAACAAAATGACGATTTTTAATGTGAACTTTGTGTTTTTCAGTGTTCAAATAATTAAAACGAAAACAAGACAAAAATATAGGTGCTATACTCTCTGTATAACAGTTGTGAATATATCTAATGATAGATGATGTATCAAACAGATAATTAAAGCAACAATCGACATTGTTCACTAGAAGCAAGTTGATATGTATTGATAGAGTTCTCATAGTAACGAGCTTCGTTATGCTTACATTTTATTGATCGAAACCTTACTTTCTCGACAACATTCAAAGACAGGATATATGATTGGATAAATCTGAAAGAACTTGTCCAATGCCTGTTTCGTTTATCTAGAATCATTGAAAGGAATATACGTTTTTAATGAATTACCGATTTTTGGATAAACGATATTCTCGACTTCGCACCACATTTCGTAGCTGAGTAACACTCGAATATCATCTAGTATTCATTTGGTAAAACAATTCCGTGAAAATACGATGAAATATAAAATGATCGATGTTTATGAAGAATGAATGATCAGTAATAAAATATATTCTCTTGTCTATGATCATTATCATTGTTAGTTTCGTTCTAGATATTTATGTTCTGAATATTGACTTGAATATCATCTAGTCTATTGTACAATATATGTCACACAAAATATAACGCTTTGAAAATATTTGAGCATGAAACAATCATAAAAATTGTCAAAATTGTTATTACAATTAGTAATATTAGTTTGTAGTGTTACATTTGATAAGATATGCATTGTGCAACAGATTAGTAAGATATCATTCGAGAGAAAAGAATTCTACTCTGTTTCTCGAAAGTTCTAAAGTTTATGTTTAATTATTAATTTACTAAATTCATTAATAGAGTGTTAACGAATTTAAAAAGATTCTATTATAACTATTATTGTGAAACAAGAACTACATACTTTTTTTCATTTTTACAGTAGTGTAGAACTCGTTAAGCCGTTCCAACTATTCAACTTTTAAATTCAACTATCCAACTATTCAACTATCACAGGCAGCATCCTACAGGCGGCACCCTCATTATGTGCATGACGTCTAGCATCCTTAATCTATCATATAGTAATAGTTGGATAGTTGTAAAGTCGTAAAGTTGTAATAACTATCCGAGTTATACATGTATGGATTGAAAGAGAAAATAACGTTAAAGCTATTTCATAAATAAGCATTTGGAACTTGACGACATCTCTTTCATACACTATGGCCAGTGTGTTTTCAACTGAAAGATTCAGCTTTGTTGACTTTTAAATTCAAATCTTCCTCATAAATGGGTGACCACTGGCTGGTTTTACTCAAACTAAATTGTCACTTGTTCAATGTTATATCTAATGGTATATTTTTGAAGATTTTGTTCTGTTTTCAATAATAATAAATTGGATATAATACTAGAAATGTCTTAAACTATTGTCTACTGGGCAAAATTTCTTCATTGAGTAATGCATTAGATAAAAAATTGATGATTGCATAGATCATCTGACCATATATAATATATTCATAAAATGTCTCTTGTTTTCTTCATAATGATTGAAAGGCTGAAATAACTTGAAGTTTGAAAATATGAAAACGCTTTTCGAGAATATCATTTTAAATATCTTACGTGGATTTTGATTTTTACTTAGACCCTTGTAATGTTGCAAAAATAATAGAATGAATACTGATCTCTATTTCTCTTCAATGAAATAATACCGAAATGAAATCTTTTCCTTAGAATACAACTATTTTTGTTTCTCTTTCGAATCATATATCTTTTACAGGAATCCAAACAAAAATCACGAGTGTTTTGCTTAAATCTTTCTTTTCTTACGTTAATCACAATTCATTAGTGTATCTGTAATAAATTTAAATCTTATCCAGTTCAAAACTGCATATCAGTTGGTAATAAAATACTCCTCTTAAAATATATTTAGCGAAGAGATATGTTATATTGCTTCTCTAGATTTTATGAACGGTGTCGATTCATTTATATACATCCCATGTAAACATGAAACGCAAAGTCGATGCGTTGAAACGCGGTTCCACAATAAAACGCGTTCACACGCGATTAAAAACCATTCCACAATGCATTCAAACTCATTTTCAATATGGAACGCATTGAGATGCGATTAGAAAAAATATTGAAACGCATTTGGACGCAGTTTTCCTATATAACGTGTTTGAACGCAACCAGAAATAATATGAGCCGCGTTTCAACACGTTTCTCGAAAAAGTTGAACGCGTTTAAACGCATCTTGTTTACTAATTGCATTTAAACGCGTTTCAAATATTTTTTCAAGTACGTTGAAACGCACTTATGCTTTCGAGCGCATTTGTATGCGTTTAATTTTTGTTGTTCGGATGCGATTTTACGCAAAAATTGCTGCTCTAGAATAGTTAACAACGTGATCGAAATCTTCCCTTTACATATATTTTATTCATCTAAACTTCATTAAACTTCTTAATAAAGAATGTCAAGATGATTTTAAAATAGACAAAAGTTCAATTACACATGCAACAAAGAATCCATATTTTTCTAGAGTTTCTATATATATAAATAAAACAATATTGTAACAATTTTCAGCTATCCATAACTCTTTTAGCAAATTATACTAAATATTACCATTTAAATAATATTAATAATTTTCCATTATATATACCTACTAAATAGGTTTTATGAATAATTATTTATTCATTAAATTCTTCGATAAAATTATTTACCATGTGATCGATAAAAAAATCATAATATTAATTGTGTGTAGTAGTCAATAAAAAAAGGTATTATTTTATTAAAAAAGAAATAAAACTATTGAAAAGATAAATGAAAAATCATATTATGTGTTAAATATCTTAACCTCGAAAAAAGTACACCTTATTGAAATAAAGTATTTAACCAGAAAGATTCGGATTCAAATATATTTTATTTTAAATAAAAAAAGATTTCGAGTTAGTATAGCTCAGTGGTGTATATAAACGACTTCTGATCATTGGTTCATCTGTTCAAATCTGATCGTCATCGCTTAAAATAAAATTCAATCCATTTACCAGGGTAGACTAAGACAATCGAAAAATGTTGATGATGGTGACTCAGTTCGAATCTGAGATAGATTCGAATATATTTTTCAAAATTTTTGAATTTTTTATGAAACGTATTTAGACGCTTCGAACGTTTCACTGGAGACGCGTTTTTTGCTAAAAATATGTTTGAACGCAAGTCGAACTATAAACGCGTTCAGATGCGTTTCTAAAATAAGTCGCGTCTAAACCCTTCGTTTGTTTCACTGGGGACGCGTTTAAACGCGTTCACTCTTAGCATTCCACACGCAAATGAAACGCGTTTCAGACGCGTTTTGAGGCAAAAAATATTTACATGGGATGTAATAAAGTTATATATAACTCGAAAGAGAAAAAAACAAAAGGGCATGTCAAATCTTGAATTATAACCAGCTTTCAACAAACTTCTGCCTTTGGTCTCTGCTTTTTAACCAGAAATGTAGTAAAATTCTTCGCTCAACCCAGTTCAAAAATGTGTAAAATGGTAAGAAGACCTGATCATGTGTCTCACAATGATGTTTTTATATTCATCAATACATAGGTTGCTGAAGATGTGTTTTGTTACCTGTCGCAATTTCGACATTCATTTCAAGAAAAGAATTATCCAAAATCATCTATGTTCTATACAATAATTTTCGTTTTAAAAAAGCTGAAAAACTATAGATATTAGTTTTTGTGGTCAAGTAGTTTTATCTGATAACGAAAACTTTATCTTATCACTTTTTATTTTGTTCTTATTGATTATTGATTTTGGTTTAAAAAACTATATTTCGTTGAAGGAATCCTTCTATCTCACTGAATTCTGATCGATAAATATAAATTATTTTTGAATAACATTGACATGCAGACTTTAAAATTTGCACCAATTTTATATTTGCCATTCGATAAAAAAAAGCCTTATTTCCAGTTTCTAATGTAAATAAACTAGATTTTTTAGAATGATATTTGATACAAGTTGTTCGACTGAATTTGGAACATTTATCGTAGGGAACGAAAAGCTTTGAAATGGCTAAGAAAGTTTATCATGAAATATTTGAATAATTTCATGTAGAAAAAAAGGTGATGAACATAAAAATAAGGATGCATTATTACAAGCACGAATGTGTTATGCATGAGTAAAAGAACGGAGTTGTAGGAAAATATCGAAAAGCAAAATGTAGAAGGAGGAAAATGCAGAAAAAAAAGAGAAAAGGAAAACATCAAAAGCAAACATTGGAAAAAGGAAAAGGTCGAAATAAAAAAAGACAGAAAAAGAAGATATCGAAAGGAGAATATAGAGGAGGAAAACATGGAAACTTTTAAAAATGTTTGTAGAAAAACTCAGCTATTTTTATTCTTATTCATCACTCTTGTGAGCAGTATATCAAATTCTACATCGAATAAAGAAAATTTTTATGACGTCCATCATTGCATCAATAATACTTCAGAAGGTGAGCAAACTGTTGTTCTGTGTCTATTTCCTTTCAATTCTTCACCTTCATTTCTTATATTTTAGCAGATAATTTCCGATTTGCAACTCGATTATCCAAAAAACACCCAAATGTCTGGAGCTTTATTCAATTGATACAAAGTGAACATGTTTGTTTTGAACATATTTCAATTGAACTTGATGCTGGTGCAACTCGTCCAAAACAACCAACAAAAACAAAAACATTCCAAACGAGATTTGATACTTTGTACAATAGATTTTCCAATAAGAAAATGAGTCCAAATGAACTATTGTTAGGTTTATTATTCTTAATTGGATGAAAAAAGAAATAAGATGTTATTGTATTGTATTATCAATTTACTCTTGTCTCTTTTTTTTGTAAATTAAGAAATACAATACACATCATGCATCAAAAGAAGCAGGTCAATCATTTCAACGTTTTCTACTTCTACATTTTCCTTTTCTGTGTTTTTCAGCAAGACAAAAAAAAAATTATCAATAAGAGGAAAATGTTAGATGATACCGGTACAACAAATCTAATTGATAAAATTACAAAAGAAATCGAGGAAATACAATCATCTGCAGTATGTCAAAGTCCAGATTAAAACTAATAAAATTTTAAATAAGTAGGAAAAAGAAAATTTTAAATTTATTTTAATTTTTATTATTTGTCTAAAGATTGATCATTATAAAATTTTAATATCTGAAAACTATTTTACTAATATTCGACTTCATCTTTATATATATTTAAACATCAAACTTGCGTTCTATATGTTTAATAATGATCGCCTGTTTTTTTTAATATTCTGATATTGCATTGTAAGTAATACAATACTTTTTTTTTTATTGAGTAAGAATGTCCTTCGACGAAATGAGTCATTTCTTACTTTACATCAAATCATATATTTTTGTTTTTTCTTGTACATGTGGGAAGAAAAACAAGAACAAAAAGGAAAAATATTTTTTTTTCTTTCTTTTTATATAGCTGGTTTTTTCTCTGTTTATCGTATTGAGTTAAAGTATAGAATCATTTATCCAGTAATGGCAACAAATAATACTCCTACTGCTGTTCAGTTAGAAGGTTCTGATAAAAAGACATTAACACCATTGCCTCCACAACAAGTTGATTTAAGTATATTTAAAGGTTTTAAATTTGTTACACTTGATGCTTTACAAATTGAAACACGAGAAATTTATGATAATATAAGTGGAACATTTCAATGGGAAATGTGTGAAACTCAAGAAGAACGATGTATTCAATGTATACAAGATGATTGTAAGAATAAACGAGTATTTCTTGTATCGTCTGGTTCACTTGGAGAACAAATTGTTCCTAAAATTCATGAATTACCACAGCTTTATGCTATATATATTTATTGTGTCAACCTAACACGTCATCAAGAATGGGCAAAGAAATATTCAAAAGTACGTGTAGTATGTGATAATGATGATCTTGACTTATTACCACAATTTGCTGTTGATGTTGCACAAGCGAATATCGATTGGGCAGATGCTTTAATTAAACAAGAAAAGTATGATGATGCAAGAAAAAAATTGAAATTAGCAACTGAGAAATTAACAAATAATAACTTAGTTAAGTCTGGTCGTAAATATGATAAATCTATGGATGAAGACATTAGAAATAAATTGGAAAAATGCAAATAAACAAATTATAATATAATACACGTATAAAACAGTATCGCAGTGGAAAAATGATTTGTTGTTCTTTTTTTTACTTTTCACGATCAATATATAATAATAAACAAGCGCAAGTTTTTATAAATTTAGATGTTAAAAACTATCACTAATGCAATATTCTACTTAACTAAATTATAGTTAGAATTTTTAAAGAAGAAAACTAAATAGGTGATAGTACAGAAATATTGAAGCAGTTTTGTTCTATAAGAATATAAGTATGTTGATGATAAAACATGGAATAAGAAGATCTGTATTCTATGACATCTATTGAAAGTCGTTTTCTTCTGGTTTGAATTCATCAGAAAATAGAATTTGTATAATTTAGTAAATGAAGTGAATTCAAATTTATTCATGTAGAAATTTTAAAGTTTGTTTTTCGATTCATCGACGAAATAATAGTCTTTTTTAATTTCTTTTTAAATATAAACATTGATGTAGTTCTCCTTACAACTATTTAGCATCTAATATTTTATTTCAACATTTGGAGCATGTTTTCTATTGAAATTAAAAACTGCTTAATCAGCCAACTCAGAACGAAGTAGCTCGGTCGAATCCTGTCGAACGGGTCTTAAATCTATTGTTACACGGATAATCGGATACGGTTGTGTACGTTTTTCGAATTTCGATAAAATTCGCTGACGGGATTCGTTGTGTTCCGACCAAATTCGTATATTCAGAACGGTTCAGATTCGATCTTAGGATCTGTTCGCTTCCGATGGGATTCGAAGTAATCTGAGTTCAAGAAATGGTTGGAATTCGTGGTTTCAAACGACACGAGATCCATGATAAAACGGTTCAATCACTAGCACCAGAACTTGTGAGATTATTCAAGAATATAGCAGTTTCATAGATCGGTTTTTTTCATTCCAGAGAGCGTAGATTCGATGGAAATCAGTTACCGATGCGTGCCAAAAATAATTAGAAAGCTATGTACACAATTCAGCGGAATGGCTAGTATTCTGTAGAGGAAGTCATATTTGATGGTTGAATTCGAAACTCATCCCACTACGATTTATTGACCAAAATCGAATTGAATGAATGACCTGGTAATGTCTGTATTAGCGATGATAGCAATTATCGAATGTATTCCAGAGCTAACTCACGGGATCGAAACCTGTCGGGCGGGTTAAAAATCCGATGTTACATAATGATCGGACGTTGGTGTTTCTATTCGGACATGTTCCCGTAACCTACACGAATTTTCAGTGACATTTATCGACTGGACCTACTAAATTCTGACCAGATTTATATAGTCGAAACCGGTCACATCTGATCATAGAATCTGCTTGTATCCGACCTAGTCTAAGTCTCTCTGATCATCGGTGATTATTAGAATTCGTCAGGTTAAATGACATTTAATTTCACAGCAAAAATCTATAGATCACAATGATAAGAGTCTGTCGGAATATGTCAGAATAGACGAGGTCCATTTATACTATTTTATCGTTGGTAAGCACCTGCATTCGAACATTACAAGTGTAAAATCTTAAACATTTGCTCACGTAAAAATGAGCATCTGCCCACGCATGATGACTCGGCGACCGGCCGGCCGTCATGAGGGTATATGTAGAAGTGCCAGCTATCGGCACTGTCATTCGAAAAAAATGCAAGTAGGTGTCACACAAATATTTAGTTTTGATAATCTGTTGCTCCCTTTGTTGATTATTCATTGTAAATAATCTCTTTTGATACTTGCATGGACATCTTCGGCATCTTCTGAAATTTAGAGTTCGTTTTCAGTGAGTTTGCTTTTGAACTCAGTCTAGGATTGGCGCCTTCATCTTTTTTTCTCTAAATAGTTCATGCTCATGAATGAATTTCAGATGATTCTTGTGATAGTTTTTATCGTCACATTTCAGTTTGAAAAGTGTGTAAGTTCTCCTATCTGAGGTTGCTTATAGAATGTTCATATACCGTTGTTATTGATTTGCTTGCTCAAGAACTTGCATGTTCTGACTTGAATTTCATGCGATTTCTCTGTGAAAGCAAAAAATGATTCTTGCGATAATTTTTACGAATAATTTTCATTTTGAGAATTGTGTAAATTTTGTGATTGTTTTAGCAATATACACGTGTACACATCTTTCTGCTTAAACTGTTCTATCAAACATATATATGTTCTGATGTGGATTTGATGTAAATTCTCTCTGTGATTAAAAAGTGATGTTTTCGATGCTTTATATGGTTAATTTCCAATTTGATGAACCCTATATATTTGTTTTTTAGGTTCTTCCGGCAAAATGTTCAAATCAATTCTTTTGATCTTTCTGTTTGAGCTGGTGCATATTCTAGTGTGGGACTCTTCCATTGGAATATATGTATATTAGTATTCCTACACGTATTGGATTCCGATGAAATCAGACCGAAACTAATGTAAAATCCTGAATAGTCCTCTTTTATTTGCTAGAAAGATCCGACCAATTCCAATAGATCGTGATAAAATCTGATAATCGGATTTGATCGAATCTGATCTGTTTTTTGACGAAAGAGCTCGTAGGAGATTCATAGGTGGTCGGATCTCTGCAATTTCTATCGGATCTGACATGATTTTTGCCGAATTCGGACACCGATTTCGTCGAGACGCATCGGAAACAGGATGAAGTCTGACCAGATCCCTCCGGATTCCATTATGTTTCTGTTACATGCCGACGAAATCCGGGTCGGAATCCGATGTTATCAAGTATCGGGTCCGATATTTTTCGGTAGGATCCACTCAGTGTTTTATCCAGTGGGGAGACATGGAACATTTTGCCCTCCTGGAGACCGTGTTTGCCTCCTTGGAAAAATGAAGTAAGTTTAAAAAAACAAAATCAATATAATTTTTCCAGAACTATTTTTATGGGAAGAGGGACTATTGGAGAAATAGTTAATAAATATAATATTAAAACGGAACAAATTTTGTTTTCTTAATATAATCTGTCTACCAAAAGTCATTCACGTCAATCAGATTCAAATTGCTTCTTATTACATTTTTGCTCTCAATGTGCTGACATTATAATAATTTCTCTATCTTGTCAACATTGAAATGAATAGTCACCTCATCAGATGAATTATACTACACGTTCAGCTACACGAATGTATGTCATTTAATTGAAAATCAAACAACTGAGTTCTGTGTATTTTTTCATATATTGGATTTATTTAACTCTTTGAATATCATTGCACGATCTATGAACGAAATTTCTTTTATATCTAATATTCTATATGCTGCGCCTATATTATAATTACTTTCATTCAAACATTTTCAAAATCATGTTCTAACCACTCCCGTACTCCCAATAGGGATGTAATGGATGTATTTTAGTTATTCGTGTATTTCTGAGTACTAACGTAATTTAAAACTATATTGAGCGGTGTCACAAAAATCATCAACTTTCTAACTTTTATATAAATGTATGCATCAAAATCTCCTCTACAATATAAGCAAAACTTCATCTCGATATAGTTTTGCATTTATGAATGATACACAATTTAAGAAATTTGAAAAAATGTCCTTTATTCAGAACGCTAATACTCGAAGAGTTAATACAATGTCTTAGTGTTAGAATAAACGAAAATTACTCTTACATAACTTACAAAAAAACGCGGTGACAACATAAATATCACAATCCTAGTCAACGCACAGAGCTCCAGACGTTCGTGTGCTGAGACAATTTTCAGCAGAGCACTAATACAAGTATTCCGTTACAAATATATCAAAAGAACTTGATCGAACACTCATCTGAAAACTGCTTCAGTACATGAGCACTTATTCAGACATTTGTACAATTCTCAAACATCAGGAAAAAATCTGTTCAACTTTTTAGTGAATTAAACACTTGTAGCGCCATAATAATGAAGTATTTAACCACTCATAAAGCTCATGAACACCTTATAGTATCTAGATGTTGACAGGTGTCTGTGGTATATTGTGATCCGAGTACCTCTTTTTACACTAGTAAAGCACCTTGAACTTAGCATCTACACTTGGAAGGCTTGATAACTGTAGTAGTTCCAATTAAAAAAATTTTACTTGCCCTCTCGACAAATGAATTCGCCTCGTCGAAGCAAAAAAACCTGGATAAAACACTAATCCGATTACCGGTTTTTATTACTGTCTGATTGAAGAAGAAAACAACGTTAGGGCTATTCAGCTTTCTTGACTTTTAAATTCAAATCTACCTCATAAATGGGTGACCGTTCGCTGGTTTTACCCAATCTAATGGTATATTTTGGAAGATTTTGTTTTGTTTTCAATTATAATAAATTGGATGTAATACTAGGAGAATTTTAAACTTTTGCCCACTCGATAAAAATTGCACTCGCTCCTATTCCCTAATTGAGTAATGAATTAAATAAAAAAATTGATGATTTGTATAGATCTTCTAACTATATATAATATGTCCAAAACATGTCTCTTCTTTTCTTCATAATGATTGAAACATTGAAATAACTTGAAGTATGAAAATATGAAATCGCTTTCCCAGAATATCATTTTAAATACATTACCTAGATTTCCATTTTTATTCTAATCCTTATGCCGTTGCAAAAGTAATAGAATGAATACTGATCTCTATTTCTCTTCAATGAAATAATACTGAAAAGAAATCTTTTCCTTAGAAGACAACTATTTTTGTTTCTCTTTCGAATCATATATATTTTTGATGTAGAAAAAAAAGGTGATGAACATAAAAATAAGGATGCATTATCACAAGCACGAAATTGTTATGCATAGGCAAAAAAAGTATTAATAAAAGGAAAAATGTTAGATGATACTGGTACAACAAAATGAATTGATACAATTACATAAAGAATTGAGGAAATACAATCATCTACAGTATCTCAAAATCCAAATTAAAACTAATAAAATTTTATTTAAGTAAGAAAAAGAAAACTTTTAATTTTTATTATTTGTCTAAAGATTGATCATTATAGAATTTTAACATCTGAAAACTATTTTACTAATATTTGACTTTATCTTTATATATATTTAAATATCAAACTTGCGTTCAATATATTTATTAATGATTGTCTTTTTTTTTTAATATTCTGATATTGTATTTTAAGTAATACAATACTTTTTGATTTTATTGTGTAAGAATGTCTTCGGACGTAATGAGTCATTTCTTACTTTACATCAAAAGATATATTTCGTCTTTTTTGCACGTGTAGAAAAAGAACAAGAACAAAAAAAAATGTTTTTTTCTTCCTTTTTAGATAGTTGGTTTTTTCCATATTTATCGTGTTGAATGGAAGTAAAGAATCATGTATTCATTAGTTTTTTCTTTATATCAGTATAGAGTGGAGACAAGATAAAAGGAAATAAGAATAAATAAAATAACTTACAAAATTTTGTTTTATTTTTATTATAGGTTAATTAGAAATGTCTGATAAACCTATTCCACAAAAACCAACTGGCCATTATAAGAGTCATTTACAACCAGAACCAGTTCCAATATCATTTATATCGGCAGAACAATTGGCTCACCATTCAACTTCGTCATATAATAGTATTTTTTCTTCACCACGTATACCGACACATCATCAATATAGGCTAATAATGAATCCAGAACATAATATGAATACAAATTATCAAAATTTATCTGTGTCAGTAATGGCAACAAATAATACTGTTAGTGCTACTGCTGCTGCTGCTGCTGTTCAATTTGAAAATTTTGACAAAAAGATATTAAAACCATTGCCTCCACAACCAGTTGATTTAAGTATATTTAAAGGTTTTAAATTTGTTACACTTGATGCTTTACAAATTGAAACACGAGATATTTATGATGAAATCAGTAGAACAGTAAACTGGGAAATGTGTGAAAATGACGACGAACGATGTATTCAATGTATACAAGATGATTGTAAGAATAAACGAGTATTTCTTATAGCGTCTGGTTCACTTGGAGAACAAGTTGTTCCTAAAATTCATGAATTACCACAGCTTTATGCTATATACATTTATTGTGTCAACCTAACACGTCATCAAGAATGGGCAAAGAAATATTCAAAAGTACGTGTAGTTTGTGATAATGATGATGTTGACTTATTACCACAATTTGCTGTTGATGTTGCACAAGCGAATATCGATTGGGCAGATGCTTTAATTAAACAAGGAAAGTATGATGATGCAAAAAAGAAATTGACATTAGCAGCTGCGAAATTATCTTACTATGTTCGTAACTATGATAAATCTATGGATAAAGACATTAAAAATAAATTGGATAAATGCAAATAGACAAATTATAAAATATTCGTCTTCTAGTACTCTCTGTAGGCGTTTGAGAACAATGTTTTATAGTGTTCTCTGTTTCTGGCTGTTCCCAAAAGTTGTTCTGTACCGGTACTTGTCCAATTTTTGATGTTCTGTAGTTATGTTGTCTTTTGTCGACGGGGCTTCTTTTTTCCTGATATTTTTCCTTGCACATTGATTGTTAAAAGTTTATATTTGATATTGTTTCTTATGATATGATCGAAATATTGGCATTTTCTTTTTATATATAGGTCAGTCAAAAAGTTCTGTCAACTGCTCAGAAATCCTTTATAAGAAGCTTTGGGAGATTTTTTTCGGCATAGCCTGATAGAGAAAACAATTCTCTATTTTTGTATGCTATTTGGTCACAGTTTAGTTGTTATCATAATAATAAAACTTCAAAAACAGCTGTTTTTTTCCATGCATGCCGGTTATAGAAATCCAAGCCAGTGTAGCTGGATATTTTTTGGATAACTTTTGATAGAAAGATGATAGAGACCTGCGGTTTTCACCGTTCGAAAGAGGAGATCAGGGTGCATTGAACTGTCTGTTATAAACTTTCTCTGCATGTTGTCTGAACTTTGCTCAATGAGTTTTCTAAATGTTGAAAAAAGTCTGTTTTTAAAAAACAGAGTTTTTACAGAAATTGGCAGGAAAATCACTTAAAACTTGGAGTAGAAAGTATATAATTCCTAAATAACTGGCTCTGAGGATCTGAATATTGTGCATCTTTCTAAATATTTCATGAAGGGTTCGAATTTGCATCTTGAAAATTGAAAGCACTCTGTAAACGTCTGACTGAGTAGTCTTCCTCAAAGGGATCAATTGAAAACATTGAAAAGATCATGTTTAATAACTCGCAGGGTACCATTCGATGCATCTTGAGCCCCTCTTTCGAACGGTGAAAACCGCAGGTCTCTATCATCTTTCTATCAAAAGTTATCCAAAAAATATCCAGCTACACTGGCTTGGATTTCTATATCCGGCATGCATGAAAAAAAACAGCTGTTTTTGAAGTTTTATTATTATGATAATAACTAAACTGTGATCAAATAGCTTAGAAAAATAGAGAATTTTTTTCTCTATCAGACTATGCCGAAAGAAATTTCCCAAAGCTTCTTATAAAGGATTTCTGAGCAGTTGACAGAACTTTTTGACTGACCTATGTAATTGTTGGCATTAGTTCTCTTTGGATGTTTAATCTTTGTAGCACTTCTGCATTGATTATTTTATCGGTCCATGATATTTTCAGTATTCTTCCGTAGAACCAAATTTCTAATGCTTCGAGGTTTTTAATTGTCCTTGAAAGTAAAGTCCAAGTTTCGACGTTGTATAGCAAAGTTGACCATATCTAGCATGTCAACGTTTTTAAACGAGTTGTCACATTCAAGCTGTTATTGGCAAGGAGTGTTTTCCATTTTATGAAAGATTGACGTGCTTGTACGATTCTTGCGATTATTACTATATTAGGATCTAGTGTTGAATTAATAATTGATACTAAATATTTGTAGTTTTCTACTTATTCAAGTTTTATATCATTTAATTTAATGTTGATGTTAGTATATTTTTTGCTGGAATCCATGGATGGTGCTCCCCGGACAGATACTCCCGCGACACTTGCTCCCCAGTGACAGTTGCTCACCAATGATATTTTCTCTGCGAGTATTTACTCCCAAAACACTTGCTTTTGTGATATTATCTTCCTTACAGCCCTTAGTTAAAAATGCAAGCACTCAAAAACCAACTAAAAAATGCTGAAATTATGTAAAAACTTCCTCATCCTCAACGTCATCGTCCCCTTCACTCGTATCATCATCATCACCCTCATCGTCGCCCTCACTTGCACCATAAACGTCCCTCTCACCCGCATTTTCACCATCATCATCACTATCACTGACACCCACACCATCACCATCATTCTCATCCTCATCTAAATTTCCTCCGTTACTGTTAACTGAAGAATATCACAAGAGCAAGTGTCATGGGAGCACCTGTCTGGAAAGCATCATTTTGGATACCTTTTTTCTGATCATCATGACTTTTGTTTTAGTTTGGTTAATTCTAAGTCCGAATAAATTGCTTGCTTCATTAACTTTATCGAGAAGTGTTTGTAGCCTTTGTCCATGTCCAGCGGTTAAAGCTGTCGTGAGCATATCTAATGTTGTTTATTCAGTGTTCGTTAACTTAAATACCGACGTTAGCATGTTCTGAAATTTGATTGAAAATTTCTTCAGAGTAGATGTTAAATAAAATTAGTGCCAGTACACAATATTGCCTTACTCCTTTCTTTATTGGAACTTCTTGATTTAAGTTGTTTTCGTACTTTAGTTCTGCTTTTTGTTTCCAATATAGATTTTTAATGATGTGTAAGTCTTTGTTATCTAATCCGATCTTTTCTAATAGATTAATCAATTTTTCATGTTTGGTTGTATCAAATGCTTTTTCAAAATCAATAAAATATAAATAAACATCTTTGAAGTAAAACTTGTAAGCAAAAACTTGCTTCTCTGATTTCAAAGTCCTTTCGAAAACCGATTTGTGTTTGTCCAATGATGTTTTCATATTGATTAGTTATTCGATGTTGAATAATACGCAAAAATATTTATAATACATGACTCATTAAACTACTAAGGCGGTAATCTTCACATTTCCGGCTACGTGTTTTCTTTGGTATCGCAGCGAATATTAATTTTAGCCAATCTGTTGGTATGTTTCTACTGGTGTAAATATGATTACAGAAGTTTGTAATTTTCGTGATGTTGTTTTCGTCTAACTGTTTGAGCGTTTCAGCATAAATTTCGTCTAGACCACAAGATCTTCCTATTTTAGATTGTTTATTTTTGTTTCTCTTCAGTTATAAGAATCGGTTTATCTTCGTTGTTTTATAGTGTTGATATAGCTGAATTTTTGTAGATATTTCCAGTTTCTTTTAATTTTTTATGAAGATTAAAATTATCGTGCTTCTTTAGTAATTCTTCGATTTCAGCAGGTCTGTCGCTCATCCATTGTTCTTTTGCAATTTTTATTTCTTGTTTGATTTTTGATTGTAATTCTTTGTATTTTTATTGATTTCTGTCTTTATATTTTTGTCGCTCTTCCATTAATTGTAATATTTCTTCTGTCATCCATTTCTGCTTCTTTTTCTCTGTGGTGAGACCTAAAATGTTTTTTTCTTTCTAGTTTTTAAAGATACATTCGAACAGAATGAAAATTTTAACATGACTAGAGCAATTGAAACAATGAGACATATATTTGAAAAAGAGAAAGTTTTAAAAAAGATTATTATAGTTTTATCAAAAGAACTCTAAATTTCTGTAGGATTGTATTCTGTCATATTACAATTTCATGAGACTTCAGTCTCGTTTTGTTATAAAAGAAATATATACACGATAGGAGCCAAAGACAAGCTATTTGCTTTCAAATCCTGCGAATTCAAGGAAAAAAGTCCAAAATAAAAACGGTCGATTTATCTTTTGGAGTATAATTTCAAATATCTCTGGTAAAAACTTCAGGTCAATTGGATAAGATGAGTGAACAAGAATTCGTTAGAAGACCAGATTGAGAAAACTTGTATTTTGCGATATACTAAGTAATGAAAAGAATTTTTATAGGATTCTAATTATAAAAAGATTTGTCTTAGTTCAGCTCTACACTAGTGAGGTGTTTAGGATACAATGATATCCCTAATTTCGAATGACAATTTCGGTATAATTCATGTAGACTTTCTGTGAGCTAATTCTCTAGTGGTTTATCGCGTTATGTAGAAAGTAATATTTAAATATGATTTAAAATGGAAAATCAATAATCTGTCTGTACGGAACAGATAATCGGATCTAGAACAATTGTTTACTACATGTGACTTTGATAAAAATCTGTGAACAACAATAATTGAAAATTCTTTATCATAGAATAGATAACGGTACTAAAGATCAATTATATAAACAGATCGATGTTTTCCAGTCAGAACATCTCCAGAAAGTTTAGTTTGAGAATTAAAACTCCGCAATGCAATACTTTTTCTCGTCAGTATTCTCTACGTACATATTTTCACTTGGAAAACGAAAGTGCAATCTCTCGATGTCATTCGTTATATATTATACTACGAACAAACATCTATTACTGATTTAAATAATTCGAATGCACACATAGTTGTCTATTAAATATTGTATAGTACGTCTAGGACAAACACAATCTTCACATATCTAATAAATAGTTGTAAGCATAAATGAGTTTGAATTTTAATTCATTTCTTTAAAAACGAAAAAAAAAGACAAAATAAAATTTTCTAAATAATTGTTTTTCTGAAATTATTATTTTTATTTTCACCTTAATTAACAAAAAACTCTATTTTATTTTAAACGCTAATTATCTCTTTAATTTCGTTCAACACTTTTTTATAAATCACTATAACTGTTTTTGAACTTAATAAGAAAAATAATTTTTTTCTCTATTTGTTGTCATCTGTATGCTCGTATGAAATATTTATAATGGAACACGAGCTCATCATCATACACACAAGTGCACATAAAACCGAGACAGAAATAAAGTCAGACACATACATACATATCACTGCTTTGTAGTTTTCGAAAGAAGAAGAAGAACAAAAAAATAAGATAAACAGACAAAAGCCAAGGAACAAAAAAAGAAAAACGAAAGAAAGAAAATACATACACATATATATGTGCAAGAAGAAAGATTAACATGCGATTTGTTTTTTTTTCTGTGAGATCATCATTATAGGAGGGATGATGACATTTC